>JAVSBS010015371.1:0-13247 GCA_033124195.1 Coracias cyanogaster | reverse complement strand
CCACAGGGCTGCTCTCCAGCCAGGTGGATCCCAGTTTGAACTGCATTCCTGGGTTATGTGTTCCCAGGTGCAAGACCTTATACTTAGCCCCACTGAACTTCATAAGGTTCCTGCTGGCCCACGCCTCCATCCTGTCCAGATCTTCCTGGAGGGTGGCTCTCCCCTCTGGAGTGTCAATCACCCCACTTATTTTTGTGTCATCTGCAAATTTCATCAGGGTGCTTTTAATTCCAGCATCCAAGTCACTTATGAAGATATTAAACAGCATTCAGGACAATATTGATTCCTGGGGGACCCCACTTGTGACCGGTTGCCACTTTGAGAATAAACCATTTATCACCACCTGCTGCGTATGGCCCATCAGCCAGTTCCCCACCCACAGCAGAAACCATTTGTCTAGGCCATAATGAGTCCATTTTTCAAGGAGGAGGCTGTGGGGGACCATGTCAAAAGCCTTGGAGAAGTCCAGATAAACTATACCCCCCGCTCACCCTTCATCAACCAAGCGGGTTATCTTGTCATAGAAGGCAATTAGGTTCGTTAAGCACGATTTGCCCCTGATGAATCCATGTTGGCTTTTCCCAATTACGTGCTTCAGTTTACTTGCAATGGTCCCCAGGAAGATCCGCTCCATAACATTCCCAGGGATGGACGCGATGCTAATGGGTATATAGTTACTTGGGTCCTCCTTGGGACCCTTCTTATGGATGGGAGTGACATTAGCCCTTTTCCAGTCTTCAGGTACATCTCCCAATCTCCACAACTTCTCAAAGGTAATGGAGAGTGGCCTCGCAACAACATCTGCCAGCTCTCTTAACACCCTTGGGTGGATGGCATCTGGGCCCATGGATTTGTATGGGTCAAGCTCCTGCAGGAGTTGAACTTCAACTTAGGAAAGTCTTCTCTGGTTTTAAGTGCACTGTAAGAGCTCAGCTCTGCAATTCTTTACAGTAAGTAACACTTATTCACAGGAACAACCTAAAGGGGCCAGCTCAATGTTACAAGAAGAAGGAAAAATGGTCAGCAGAGGTGAGGCTAGTTGGTTCTAGAGGCTCAACACCACATGGCTCTGCATGCTGTGGATCCTCAGTTCTGACAAATGGGTTTAGCTTGAAACGGGAACATTTTGTACCTGTTTTGCACGGGTTCAAATGATCGCTTGTTGCTCCAAGCAATGTGACCTGGAGTCCACAGAGCACCTAGAAAGGGGACATCCTCTCTGTTCAGTTCTGCATTGGCACACAGAGAGTAAGTGAGCGCTGAAAGAACATCTAGTGGATTGAAGGCCCTGAAATGAGATCAGAACATATACACACACAAGCCAATTTTAATTGTACCATGTATATCATATTTTAGCTAATACACAGAAGGAAAATCTTTTATTCCTTGTGTTGATAATACTAAGGGTGGACGGTTAGCATTTATTCATCACATCTTCAGTAAAAGAAGAATTCAATGTGTAATTGCTGAGCAAGAGTGGTTCTTGGGAACTACTGCTTGGTCTAAACTCCATTCCCAGCTCCACCACATTCCTTCTAAGCATCAGCTGTACAGGGCACAAGGAGACAGATCCTACTTCTGTGTTGCCTTGGAATCTACCACCCAAAGTGGGAATACTAAGGTTTAACTCTGATGGAAATGAGAATTTGCATGCTGGCACCCTTGTGCATAAGGAATTATTTGGATCAAGATGGGTTGGTGATGCAGAATTGCAGGATGGCTGATGGCTGAACACAGAGTTCACTCCCCATTCTTCTATTCACACTCCTGGCTTGGGTCAAGCTCTGCTTTGCAGTTGTGCAGCTATCTACACCTCTGCAATGTGCGTATAAAAGAACACTAGCCTTTTGTAGCAGTATAGGATGTAAGGGGCTAGCCCTCCAGCCACAAAAATCAGGTCACCATGTACAGCTGACCAACGTAAGCAAGATAAAAGTTAGATCACCTCAGGGAGTCAGCTTCAGAGGAGCGCCAGGAGAATCTATTTCAATGTTGGTTTTGTGGGATGCGTGGGAGGAGCAGAGGACTGAGTGAAATAAGTACTCGGGTGCAAGTCAATGTATAAAATTACCTTCTGGCTTTTAAAAGAGAAAACAAGAGAGCACTTTTGTACTCACAGTTGCCAATGATTGTAGTTCCTTTTGTGCTATCTTTTACATGAGACAAAGAACCATCCCACCAGCTCTCTGCAGCCACAATGAAATTTCAGTAGGAGGAAAGACAATCTCGTGATGCTGAGTCTAAAATATCGGGTTTTTAAAAAAATTAGTATTTGTTTTCTAAAACCCCCGCTAAGCCTTCTCTGGCATTAATCAGTTTGTCAAGTGCAGAGCTAAAGAACAGAGACATGCAGCAAAAACCAAGACCATCCTTGCAATACAGACAGGAAGATTTGGCAATGCTTTCACAATTAAATAGACTGAGAGATAATTAATGGCCCAATCAAGAGAATCCGCACTAACTGAATTGTCCTAACTACATCAAAACCAATGTACCTACCCTTTCGGTGGATTACTCGATAACCAGTCTGGCACAGATGAGTTTGGAAACAGGTCTTACTTTTTGCCATCATTTCACAATGACAGAAGGAAGGTAGGGGGAACCATCCCAACCCCACAGCTAGAAATGGATTTTCTTCTGGCTACACCTCACAAATGTCTCAGCTTGTAACCGGTCCTTTCTCACAGTTATAATTCCTTTGTGAGCCTCTCCCGCTAGGTCAGCAACTCCAGAGCGGGGTGGAGGGCAGTGAGAGTTGTATGTCCATACAGCTGCTTTGTGTATGTAGATCCAAGGCGGTCCAGCTGCACTTTTAGCTAGATTTTAGTCTTCAGATTCTTGGAACTAATCTTCTGTTGGAAGGAAACTTAAAGCTTCCTGGTCCTGACCACTGTCAATGAAATGTCTGACTGTGTGGGCCCCTCCACATAGTGATTTCTATGGTGTCAAGTTGCCATCTCTTTTCCCCAACACAGCATAGCAAATACGATGTTGGATATTCACACAAAATCATGTTTATGGAAATCAAATTGTCATGGCAACAGAAGCGGTCTTACAAGTATTTTAAAAATAGAAAATTAACAAAACCCATTTATGAAATCTAAAATCCATTCTTTTATGAATGCACTTAAACAGATACAACAAATGGTTTTCTACCTACATAAGGAAGAATCATTTAAACCAAAGATCTCACCTCACCATACTGGCATATGTAATAGATATATATGCATACAAATAAGTACATATTTTAAACTTCAAATAGCAAAACTCTTTCAGCTGGACAGTGCTACACTAATGTGGTCATTCGGCTTATTTTATGTCAGGCAAAACTTTCATATAAATATTCTGATTGATAATTTTTAAAATGACTCAACTTTTCAACATAGTAAACTTGTAACTATAATCCAGTTTATTAATCTTCATCAAAATCTGTTCTTCAAGGGCTTATAACACCTTAAAAATGTACAAATACTTTTTAAAGCAACATCATTTGGTTCAACTGAATTTTTTTCCAACACAATCTCAAGATCAAACTGATTGTTTAGCCTTTGTGTTCTTTAAGAACCTGTGTTATAACTGAAACAAAATGATTATCCACAAACTCAAGAGCATTTGTAAGTTTTGTGTGGATACTCATCAATGCTCATGGCAAACCGAGAGCTCAACCTAGATAAATGACATGCTGGTGAGATGGTGGATAATTACCTGTGATAGGTTTAAATTTGTATTCCCAAAGATGGCAGCTTTAGTTCCCTGCACAGTTCCTTGTATAAGCATTATTCCTGAAGTGAGAAACGCGGTACCGGTCGAACCCCTGCAGTGAACGCAATTATGTTTCTAAGAGCTCCTCTATTGATCATATTCATTCTTCCCTTCAGTGAGATTTGACCGTGATCCACTCTGGACATAACCTTCAGGTGTGCTTATACTGGAACTTTTAATTTCAGTTAGTGTTTTACCAATTGGTTTTCATCAACCATCTCTTTTATTTTTACTAGTCTGGAAATTTCATGATCCTATGCTCGAAGACATGGGTGTCCGTGGTTTTGTCTAGTGTGATACAGTTGTAAATCAGTTAGCAATGTATCTACTTTTTTAGTTTAAAAGCTCAGTATAATATTGCTATCCCCCAGTGCTGAAAAATCATAAATCAGGTTCTCCAAAACTGAGATTTTAAGAAAATGCAATTCATTCTTCCCCACATCCATCCCTGCCCCCTCCTTTTTCTGTTGTTGTTTTTTTGAGACAGGATCATATCTTCAAATTCTGCTCCAAAGCCATGAGTTATGTTTTTTCTTTTCTTGAAAGCAGAGATTCTCATCTAATCAAAAGCCTCAGGGAACAGGGTTCTAAGGAAACACCAAATATTGTGAGAGTTGGGATTGCACTGCTAGGCCTTTTGAGGGGCTGTCAAGTATGTAGATATTGTTTGGCCTGTAACTCCCTTGTAATGGAAAAACTGAGCTTTGAACTGCCTTTTTATAATAAGGACTACATTGCCGGAGGAAGGAGGGTGAGAGCAGCTTCTAAGTGGTAAGATGGAGAGAAAACCATCTGTGGAAATTAGTATTTTAAACCAATTTTCAAGTTCTATCACATTTTCCCCCCCCTGACTCCACACACAATGAAACCTAGGAAGTTTATAACATCAGAAATCAACAAGTGAAGTATAACTAGGTAGACGGCACATGATTTTTCTCAAACTCTTACAATACTTTCTTTTTGGGGCTCCTAGTTAACATAAATACTTAAAAACTCTAGGAAGAGTGGGAAGAGGAAGAGGGATTAACTCCTTCACTTAATGAAAAAGCTCCTGATCTTTAGCAGAACCAGGGAAACTGAGGTTTCACATTCGTGGAATCTCCAAAGCAAGTTCTGTCAACACGATTGTGGTGTTAGGAAGAAGTTCTTTACTGAAAGAGTGATTAGGAATTGGAACAGGCTGCCCAGGGAAGTGGTGGAGCCACCATCCCTGGAGGTGTTAAAAAAATGAGTAGATGTGGCACTTCAGGACATGGTTTAGGGCTCTGGGAGATGTTGGGCTGATGATCAGGGTTGGACTTGATTATCCTAGAGGTCTTTTCCAACCTACATGATTCTACGATTCTATTCTATGAACTTTTATTTCTCATGTGAGGCTGGGCACATGCTGATGTCATGTCCTGAGTCTGACTTGTATTCAGTGATGTCTAAGGTTGCTGTGTGATGCTGGCTCCAGCTTTCTGCTAAGGAATACTGCTGCCACACCAGCTTCTTTCCATGTGAATCACACCACAACTGCTCCAGTTCACAGACTAGCATCTGAAAGGCAAATGAGCTCTAATTGCTGTTTCAAATAAGGTGTTGAACTGTGAACTAGAGTAGCTGCAGCAAAGGTGGGCATTCCTTTCTACCTCCCTTGCTGCTGGAGCAGTGAATTCCAGCAGAAGTTGTGTAAGGCACAGATAATGTTTTTAATTGCCAGGAAGGTCTATGAGACGCCAGAACCTTTATACTACCAAAATCCTAAGTACTGAACATAGGTGCAAGACTCTAAACTGGTTTACCTTCTTCCAGTTATGGGCTGGAAGGCACGTCCTTTGAGGAGTGGCTGCGGACTCTGGGTTTGTCTAGTTTGGCGAAAAGGAGGCTGAGGGGCAACCTCATGGCTCTCTACAGCTTCCTGACGAAGGAAAGGGGAGAGGGAGGTGCTGATCTCCTCTCCCTGATACCCAGTGATAGGATGTGTGGGAATGGTTTGAAGCTGCATTAGGGAGGTTTAGACTGCACATAAGGAAACGTTTATTTACCATGAGGGTGGTCAAACACTGGAATACGCTTCCTAAAGAAGTGGTTTATGTCCCAAGCCTCTCAGTGTTTGAGAGGCATTTGGACAATGCCCTTAGCAACATGCTTTAACTTTTGGTCAGCTCTGAAGTGGTCAGGCAGTTGGAGTGGATGATCACTGTAGGTCCCTTCAAACTGAAATGGTCTAGTCTCTTCTGTTCTGTCTTTATTGACCAGAATCTTAGCACAGTGCTACAAGCAAGCCCACAGGCATCCACTGTGGTGCTGCAACTGTGTAACTTTGAAGTTGTAAAGCTCTAAAATGAAGACAAGTGCAAAGACAGGAGAAAAAATGTCCTATGTCATATTGACTTTATATGTCATAGAAAGTAAGAAAACTCTTTTCCTTTTCTCCTTTCCAAGTTACCTCTGAATGAAAGTTCTCATAAATCCATTGTAAACTCCTGTCCCTTTTACAAACTTAGGGACTATCTTAGAATGCCTTTACCACCCAGTCACTTCTCCACAAGATTCAAAATCGCAGTCTAAAATTCACCTTTCTGCTTTATGCCAGCTGCTGCCACCTACGGGTGTGCTTGTGTTCAGGGTCTGCATTAGATTTGACAGGTAAGAGCAAGCCTGAGGAACCTGGTTTCTGCTTCCCACTCCTTCCCTGACTATCCTGAACATCTCCACAAACTCTCACTGCCCTTTTCATGGTGGAACAGAGATAAAATGGCTGCAGGCAATGGTTCTTTATCAGTGTGTAAATCTTTCTGACACCAACTGATTCAGAGCAAGAGAACAATTCCCCTCTATTCTGCAATACAAACTAGCTAAAATTCACCTGTCAAAAGCACTCCTCTCATCCAAGCTACTTCTGCCTTCAAACCCTTTCACTCCTTGTCTTTCTTGCTGCAAGAAGTTCCAGTTCTTTGGCCTGCTCACCAAATCTCTGTGAATGTACTTTCTCCTTCTGGGCTCAATTTTCTATTTTTCTCCACGTCACACTCTTCGTCTGGAACAGCTTTCCAGACTCCTTAAAATTCAGTTGGTTTACTTGGCCATTTAACAGCTCTTCTCTGCTGTCTGCTCCCACCTTCACTCTTAATCTTCAAGTACATCTGTCCAAATTGCATTAAATGACAAACGAGACTGCAAGAGGCTGAGCAAACCCTGTCTCCTTACGTGTTCCTTAAGTAATGAGTACCTCCACAGAGCTGCTTCAACAGCAGTGAACAACAAAAAAACAGTGAACAAAACGTCACTGGCCATTTCTTCCATCTTCTATTTTGATGGAAACAGAAGGCATGAGGGAGGGGAGAGAAACTTGTTTGCATTTAAGTTGGTCTGGCACTGACAGCAATCCAAAAGTATCAGCACTAGGTTAGTGTACAGCTTGACAGTGAAATGAACCAAAAGGTCCTTATAAACACAAGTAGAGCCCAACCGCTAACTTCCACCAACCACAAGGAGCAAAGAGCAACAACTGCCCAAAGGGCATGAACAGTACTAAACATCTGGACTGTGACAGAGGCTGTAGTCAAGAAAAAGGCATTGCTGTGCTTTTGCTGTGTATGCTCATAACTGCGTTTGTAAAGCAAGGGCCACGGGAGGATAATAAGAAGGCATGTACGTATGTGACCACTATGGCGGAGCACATAAATTCAAGGAAGGGATCCAGTGTAAAACACAGGAAAGGGAGGAAGAAGAATAATTTATTAAGTGTCCATAGAATCATAGAATGGTTTGAGTTGGAAGGGACCTTAAAGATCATCTAGTTCCAACCCTCCTGCGAGGGACAGGGACACCTCCCCCTAGACCAGGTTGCTCAAAAACCCATCCAACCTGGTTTTGAGCACATCCAGTGATGGAGCATCCACAGCCTCCCTGGGCAACCTGTTTCCAGTGTCTCACTGCCCTCAGAGTGAAGAACTTCTTCCAGTTTGAACCCATTACCCCTTGCCCTATCACTACAAGCCCGTGTAAAAAGTCCCAGCCCAGCTTTTTTATAGGCTCCCTTCCGATACCGGAAGGCCACAATAAGGTCTCCCCCAGAGCCTTCTCTTCTCCAGGCTGAATAACCCCAACTCTCTGAGAATTCAGTATGTACATATAATAAATTCAGACAAGTATGGGCTAATACAGCAGCAGAGAGGAAAGCAGCTTTCTTCCTAAAATACAGCAGGGCATGCCACTCGATGCTGGATTAAAACTGAGGGACCATGCCAGATCCCTCAGCAGAGATAAAACCCTTTTTTTTTTTTTTTTGCTGATCAGATACATAGGCTGGAGTTGTCTCAACTGAGGAGCTACAAATTTGAAATAATTTGGCATTAATTTCGATCACAAATTATCGGCAAACTGCTTCTGTGTTTTTCCAAGCTTGTTTGTCATTCTAGACGGTCCAGACACTTCATGGCACCAAAATATTCCAGACTACCCTGTGCTGGCAAGATTGTTGAGTTCAATATGATCAGCCAAGTGAGTTATGTAAGACATTTAGATTTCTTACTTAAATCTCTGTTCAAAATAATGAGGAAATCAATAGCCTTTTCCATACTGACAAGAACAGAACCTGCAGGAGTAGAAACCTGCAGATTCAGTTGTTCTTGTGCCCAACTTTACTTCACCATGAGGAATGTCTACAGCACAGCTGATACCACTGCTACCAGCAATGGAGCAGTAACCCTGATGCACACGTTTTATCTCCGGTCTCCTTTCCTTTTTGCGCAAGCAGATGAAGAAATTACCACGAAGAACTTCTTGACCTTTTCAGTGAAAAATGAAGTCTCCTGACAATAGGTTTGGTTTGTTTAATGATGCTCTCATAAACAAACAGTTCATTTCTGCAGACTACCAGTGATCTATACATCACAGGCTGAAAGGCAATGCTAGCTAAAGAATTTCAGCAGTAAAGTTCCCAAACAAATTCATAGAAACATTTGAAAACACTTTGTTCTCCACAAATGAGCTTGTAAACCACCCAGATCCACTGATTTGCATGTACATAGGAAAAAAAAAATTATTTAAAAGGATAATAAATGCCAAAGCGAGCTTGAGATTTTAATGCACAGATGTTAGAAAGCCACAATTTCTTTTCTGCAATATTTGTCCTACTGTAGACAAGAAAACATGTTTTTTCCTTGAAACAGTTTGTTTCAATAATGAAGGCAATGGATGTTTGCTTGCGGCATCTATTTACCACTCCAGCAACAAAAATAAAATGGGTATTGATAATTTTATGCAGATCTCATCCCTACAACTTTCCTGAGTGGTGTGTTCTGTGCTTCTATTCAGCTCTTTGGAGAGCTCATTCTGCTGAAGAGAGCCGTAGCTTCTAATGAGAGCCTTCTGCAGATGCTTGGCTTCTATGAATCAAGAATTAAAGTCATTTTTACATAGCTGAAAATCTAGCCCTTGAACTCTATCAAGACTGAAGCAGAATAAACAGATGGCAGAAGACTCGTGATATGGAGCTGACACACCCAGGAACAGGAGAGCTGTACACCACAGAACAAAAAGGTTCAGTGGGCTGGGATTCATCCCTTCTTTCTCTAGCTGCCTGTGAGAGGCTGTCACTTATGACCTCCTCCACCGGCTATTTCATGGCACATGGTGGCTGCTCTCCCATCTTGCACTAACAATTTTATGCTATGTGTTTCAATTATTCCCTGCATAAAAATAGTCTACATGTATAATTCAGGCTGTGATCCAAAAGTCCACCCCCTTCCTGACAGGAGGGATTAATCTTGGAGAATACCTCATACTTTCAGATAATTCCACTCACTTCTCACATTTCCCTCAAGTTCTCCCCCTTTGTTTCCCCCCTCCCACACACGTGATGTCGAGGGAAGGAAAAATGGGTAGGAAGGAGGGCAAGATTCCCATGTATCAGCTCAGGGAATGACAAGAAGCCAGATCTTCTCCCACGCTGACTGGCGCACAGCAGCTCCAAGAGAACGCAGTCTGCCAGCTAAAGGGCACGGCCAGCCCCTTCTCTCAACTGCCATCTGCAGCATGTACTGGCTAGAGGTGCACACTGCTCAATCCTGTGGGAACTGGAAAAAAAAGGATACACCACCATTTATGGTGTCACCATCTTCCACTCTCCAGAGCTTGTCATGGCATGACTTGGCCCTGAGACCTTAGAGCCTGCTCCAGAAGCCCTAATCCAAACTAGAGGTTACAGTGCCTGCGGTCCAGGGTGCCTGCGGCAGAGCTGGAATGCTGGCAGCCAACGGCACGGTGACTTTTGCTACAGCAAAGAGAACACCATCTCCCTCTTCTCCCTTTCAACACTATCTGCTGCTTTTATGAACCTGAGCAAAGGACATGATGATTACAGCTCAGCCCTATCAGATGCAGATAAGGAAGACTGCATTGGACCATGGAAAATTCGAATCCAGGACATCTCCAAGTAGTTGTGTCTATCACAGTGAATGAAAGCAGTGTGTAATTCCAAGGCTCTTCTGCAAAACAGATTACAACTAGATGGGCTAATCAAGCTTTTTTAGGTTCTATTTGGTCTGGATTTTAAGTTTTGGCAAGAGAAAAGTTAACATATCCCCTGGGTATGAAAAATTTCCCACAAGTCTTTTGTAACATACATGCAAAGAGTAATTAAAACTCAGTTTGAAATGTATCTTAAAACCTGCAGTTTTGGGGTACTACATAAAACCCTGAACATTAAACAATTGGAAAAAAAAAATAAACTGACCATAAACAAAGAGAAAGTGTTACTTCTCCTGTCCAAATAGAGTACTACTGCAAAACATAAATAGCATAAAGGAAAAATAAACTGGATGGTTAAAATTCTCAGATTTCACCCTCAGAGATGTCTTCTATAACACAGGAGAGAGAATTTAACTGAAAAACACAGCATCTTTCAGGTGCTCAGGTACTGCCCAAGTATTTGGTAGCTTGCATTGGAGTGCCAATTCTATTTGGGTTTCACTAGTTTGAGATACCAGGCACTAATGAACATCTCAAATGCACTAGTCTCCAAGCAGTGGAATTCTTGGTTTATTCAGTGTTGCCCATTTTCTTGTCTATTCTGGTGGCTTCTGACCCTTCATTGCAATTGTACTGCAGAGTCTACACACGAAGGACAACTATGTGCATGACAGATGAAGAATGAATTCAGGGACTGAAAAATAGAGAACTTCCATTACCACCCAAGCAGGCAAAATACACAGCAAGCCTGCGAAGCATCATTTAACATGTTATAAATCTGGACTACGGGAACTGATGGGAATTTTGCCATTTACTTCACTGGGAACAGGTTCACATCCTAGATGTGAATACTTCACACCACTGTAAATATTATCTATTTTACAAGTGCTGCTCAGTTCATCGAGATGGCTGATGCGTGACAATGACACAAAATCTCTCTTTACCCTGACTATTCCTGCCAGGAGATTTGTGTTCCTCCTGTCTCCCCTTGTCTGTGTGGGCTACGTGATACACAACAGGATATGGCTGAGATTGTAAATAGCTATATTCTAGCTGGGTATATTATCTTGGAGTAAATTTTCTATCGAAATGTGTACGACGTTAGCTGCTTCATGAAGAGAACGGTTCATTTACGTACAGACTAAGTGTTATGCTTTGCATACAGAGTTTGGGGCGCATCTCCAAGACAGTGCTTTTCGCTGGTCTGTGAGAATGCCATGCCCAAGGATTTCTTCGACTTTGTAGCTTCTTTTGCTACTTCTGCAACAGAAGATCAGGAGGAGCAGTGGTATAGACAGCCAGAAAGTACCACTGGAATCAGTGCATCAAACGGAAAATAAGTTTAAAAAGCCCCAAATCTTTGACTGCTAAAAATCAAAAGTAGACTTAAAAACATTTGGGGCTGGTCTAGCCAGCCGGTGATAACACAACCAATGTGGCCGCAAAGTCCTGGTTCAATTCTCAAGCTTTCAAGCCAGCATGGACTAGGAGCCCTACACGCTCACCTCTAGGAAGGAAGCACCATCTACTGCCATTCCTTACTGATGCCTTCCATGTGAGAGAAGGCACACGCACAGTCACCTCCAGCAGCCAGAGAACAGGTCCAGGCAGATAACCACACCTGAAGCCAATTCTGGCATGAGGATGGTTATGGGGGATCTACCCTCCTAGAATGAAGGAAGAACATGGAGGGTTTTCTAGTGTGCTGTGAAAAGCAGCACAGTATGAAGTGTAAGATCATTCAAATGAGGAAAAGGGCAGGGTAAGTCCTTTTTTTTTTTTTCTTTGTATGTCTACAGTGCAGAAATAGTGTCTTCAATGCCAATGGAAAATTACATTCACTTTGAAAGCTCTGGCTTTGAACATCCCCCTCTGAAGACGGTGGGAAATTAAGCGCTAAATAACAATAACCTAAAACCCCATGAAAGCACTCAAACTGAGAGTTTCTGCTTGATTCATCACTCTAGGTTCTTCAGGTGGTCACACGCTAAGGGCTGTGAAAACCACACACCTGAGCACACAGCATTGCTTCTGGAAGGACATCTACCAACACCGTTCTTTCCACAGGAGAATTCCAAGGTATTTCAAAAGGTGGAAGTTGTCTCTGGAATACCTCCGTAGGTTCAGAGCAGAGTGGAGCAGCAATGACTTGCACACACAGTATACTACTCAGACTTAGGTAAGGCTTGAATAAGAAGAACTTCAAGTGTTTTAGATTCATTAAAGAATTAAGCCACCTGAAACACATGAAGCCGTTTAAGGGCTGGGCAGTAGGTATTTAAAAGCAGGGCAAGCTCAGAGATGCTCCCCTACTGCCAAGGAGGTTTCTGTAGTGACCAGGGCAGGAGAAGTAGCAGCCAGGAAGAGGCTGTGAGTGGCTCAGGGTATGAATTCATGTTTTTGGGGTTGGTTTGGGGGGGTTGGATGTGATTGTTTTGCTTGCGGCCAGAATACTTGTATTTAGCCTTTCGTTCCAGGTGCCTCGGTAGCATTTAAACTCTAGGCTCCCGCTGCAGTAAGCAAGTATTTCCTAATGAAAAAGGAGGACAGGGACCTGTAGGAGGGGTTGCAGCCGCAGCCTGGGGATGCGTTACTTGAGTCACTCACTAGGGACTTCATAGGGAGAAGTGCGAGTCCCCAGCTTCTCCGGACACCGGCTCCTCGGAGCAGTGGTACGGGAGCAACATTTTTGAGGGGGTGTCTCCGAGCCCGCCTTTGCTGCTGAGCGATGTGCCCACCCTGCGCCCCGGTCCCCCGGCTACCGTCGCAGCTCGCAAGAGCACCGACAGCCCAGCCCCGTTCCCCTCACGCACACGGATCCCAGCGGCGGGCCGTGCCCCTCCCGCGGGGATGCTCAGCCCCCGAGGCCGGGGACCGTCCTCCGCCGCGCTCAGTCACCCAGCGAAGCCGGGGAGGGACGGGAGGGAGCCGGGCGGGTCGGTGCCCCTCGCCCCGTTCCCCTCACGCACACGGATCCCAGCGGCGGGCCGTGCCCCTCCCGCGGGGATGCTCAGCCCCCGAGGCCG
>JAVSBS010015370.1:0-56759 GCA_033124195.1 Coracias cyanogaster | reverse complement strand
TCGAGCTAGGTGAATGTCACAGGTTAGAGTTCAGGCATAACACAGAATTGTGACTAAAGATGTTATCTTCTATTTGTGTAGAGATACACAATCAAAGCAAAAGTAATATAAGCCTATATCTAAGTATTTTGGAACAATCCAGCAAGATATGAAATAAACCTTTGCTAGAGAGGTCAGCATTTTGAGGACCTTAATAATGAAAAGTTCAAATATTTTTAAAAAGAAGACAGTAAACATATAAGAACGTGTTTAAAAAAAGAAAAAAAAAAAGGTATAAAGAGCAAAGGGAGGGTAATGGATGCTAGTGTAGCCCAGTCATTGCTCCAAGCTGTACGTTTAGTTACAGCATTTCAGATGGTAAAAATACTTCATATTTGCCACTAAGTTGGATTATTCCCAAAGTAGACACACATATATATTTTAATGCACAAGAGAGTCAATTAGGAGGCTGAAGGAATGCGAGGGCTGTTTTTCAGTGCATGTGGAGAGCAGCTTGCTCTTCAGACATGGAGAAAGTTCCCTAAAGCCATGGGAAGCTTCTGAGGAAAAAAAAACATAACAAAACGAAAACCATATGCAAGTACTGGACACATTCTGATTACCTTTGCTGACTGAAAGCAGACCTGCCCATACCGCCTGCTCATCACAACTTTTGTGGGAGGTGGCCATCCTCTTGTTGAGAAGTCCAGCTAGCAGTGGAAAGCATTATCTTTCAAACTCTTTGCTGACTGTATCAAAGTGGTCGTGGTAACAAAATTTAACTCGCCTTTCTGCAGATGTTTCTTACGTGTTTAAGTCATTTAATAATGTTTTGCTTACAGTCCAGGTCCTGGTGATACCCTTCTATTTAAAGCAGCCCACTGTTTGCAGGATGACTCAGATGGACACATTGTGTGAATGGACCCAGATTGAAGCTAATGCAGAAATTGTTCAATGATTCACCGAGAGAAAAAAACAATAAAAACCAAAAGCCTACTGGATTCAAATGCTTGTCTGATTCAGGGAACATTTTAAAAACACCACATGAATATTTTAAGTGCCAAAGGTAAAATGGATATTTGAAAATAAAGGCTTAGATTTTCAGAGGAATCTTTGCACCCTTCAGGCAATCTTCCTGTCTGCTTGAAAAAAGAACCATTATTTTTAAGATACAGATATATCTCAGATGGTCTGATTTAAATTTTTGAGTCATTTTTCATTGACGAAGCAGAATGTGTTTGTTATATATTTTGTTTTAGACACTAAGCTATAAGAGCTTTTCCTTGTTTACTCTTGCTTTCCCTAACGTGCTTGGTAGAATTTACTAATATGGAATATACGGTCAAATAGGAGGGGATCTAAATTAAAAGATTGTTTTTAAAACCAACGTCTATGACTAAATATGACAAACCCAGTCCCTGACAGAAATGCATGAAGATCTGTAGACAGAAGATACTACATAAACTAGATCATAATAAATGTTACCCAAAACAACGAATCCATGTTTACATTAAAAATAAAAACATAATTGTGTATCAAATCTTAATAAAAAATAACTTGGATGAACAAAATGGAACAACTAGAGGTAACAATCCATTGCAGTGGGTCAGCAGAGTTCTCTAGAGTCACCACGAAAAAAATGACAGAAGTGAAAGAACAGTGGGTTCAAGAGTCAAAACTCAGTTATGGAGCCCAGAAAGCTGCTGGTTGGCTTCTCCATGCCCTCTAGATACGAAATGGCTTAAAATATTTCAGAACCTCTTACAAGCACTGTAGTTCCTTATTACACAACTGCAAACAAAGAACAGCTTTTATGCAACAGTGAAAACTTCCAGGCCATACATCATGCAGGAGATTGATGCTAAGATTGTTTGCTGGAGAACAGCCTTTATTCATTCTAAAGTAATGAGTGCTATAGAATGGATGATAAACTTGCATGTCGAACTCTGAAGTTGCTATTCAAGTTGCTTTACAAAAAAAAAGGTGGTTGAATGCAAGATTTGATTATCTAATACCCGATACAACACAGAAAATGCGCTACCATCTTTCTCGCGTTTGAGGTAGAGAAATTGGCTAATGAGTTTAATCCACTTACCCTGAAAGAAAAAGTAAAGTATTTGCAAATAAGTTTAAATGAATTTTCAATTAAAAAATTTATGAGTCACGGCCTCTGTGTTATTTCAGGAGAAACAAGCAATTACACTTAGTTCTAACAGGTGGAATAATGACTTTTTCACCTGTCAACTGACAGCTTAAAATTCCCACACATGTAGACCATTTCTGTTTCATCTTTTCTTTGAATTTCAGCTGCTTTGCTTTTCAATGCCTGTGCTTTGCTGGTGTCTCCTTTGTGTCTGAAACTCTCACACTGAGTTCCGCCTCTTTGGTGCTGGGCTTTCTTTTCACAGTGACATTTCAACATAAACAGTCAATATTCATTACCTCAAAGGAGACTTCCCTCCTATTGCTGACCAATTAAATACCAGCTGAGTTAGGCAGACAAAGGTAAAGAAGCTGTAACACAGGGCTGGCTTGGAGTGTACTTCTTCTTCCCTTAATGGAAAAAAAAAGAAAAAGATATTCAAAACAAATAATTGATGATATTGGGAAAATCCAAAGCAGAGCAAAACCATTTCTTCAGAAGTTTTGCTCCTCCTCTTTATCTTGCATGGTCCTTTCCTGGTGTTATTCAGCCTGTAAACAGGAACAGAAAAGATGCGTATGTATCACGGCGACAAATACAGATCACAGGTATTCCCCTGCAATCCCAACTTTGATGAAATAACAAGGATGTAAGACGAAAATAACAGCTCATGTTTGATGCCGAAAGAAAGAGCTTTCTTCTTTTCATTTCTGGGATTTGAATAAGATTCGGATGCGGTTTGAATGTTGTTGAATTACATATTGTTCAGGAAAGACTGCTTTGTTTTGTATTATGTAAGGTTCAACTCTGAGAAGATAAATACCACCTAAACAGACCATGTGCAGGGGAGAAGAGGTACACTAAACTTATGGCAGATAAGAACAGCCTGCTGACAGACAGCCTGGAGGTTGGTAAACTTCCTTCTTTTCCACAGAGTAGGAGGGATTGGGCACTAGTATCACTCACTGTCTCCAAAACATAGGCACAGCCTTTAGGGGAAGGAAGAGTTTTACCCATGACAATGCAATCCAAGCATTCACATAGTTTCACCATTATAAAATTGCCAAGCTGAAAAGGACTCCGAGAGATCATCTATACTGCATACCTGCCTCAAGGCAGGATCAGATACCTGAACTATTCCTGACGCAGGTTTGTCCGACCTCTTCTTGAAAACCTCCAGCAGCGGAGACTCTACTCCTCCCTCAGCAATCCATACCACTGCTTAACTGTGCCTACAAGTTCTTCTTACTGTCTAAACTAGGTCCTTTCTGCTATGAATTAAGCCTGCATAAACCCAAATTTGCACATACCTGAATGTAATCTGGAGAAAAGCCCAGTGGTGTTTTGGCCCATAATATTTTTCAAAGACTTTAAGCATATGCAATAGGTGTTGGACGATGATGTTCAAAGAACTACTGAAAAAAAAAAATACAGTAATGATTTATAATCTGAAACAATGCAGAAACTTAATTATTTGTCTTTAGATGTATGGTAGAATAACATAGCAAAGAGACGGAAACAGGGTACAAAGATCAGCAGCAAATGTGATGCTGACAAGAACGAGTCTGAAATCAAAGGGCTTAATGATGGCTCAGTACAAGATCAGGCTGAATTGTCACAGTCTGAAATAGCGTGTTTAATGATATGAAATAGTTCTTGCATTTTTACATGCAGATACAGGGATTTTTTTTTTCCTTCTTGGGAAATAGAGAGAGATTTCTATAGCACAAAGGGCCCAATCCCACAGCCTACCCTCAGTGGGAGGTTTGTTTAACCAAGAAATGCAATATCAGGCTTTCTCAGAGGATAAAAACAATACAAAGAATTGGTGTAGATGCTTTATGTAAAGGTAACAGCTTGAATCCCTGAAAGCATCCAAATGACTTTTACTTAAATGGATGTGACATTGCCAAGAAAGAAACTTTATCCTCATGAGAGATCTTTATTAGCCAGGGTACTTAACCCTAAAGATGAGGAGAATTTAATAATCACAGGGTTGTTTTCTCCCTCTTTCTTTCATTTGTGCAACCAGCAGCTAGAGGGCACAAAAGAATGCTTTTACCTTATGATCTATCATAGAAAAGAGCTCTACAGACTGAATAAACAAAAAGGAAATCAGTGCTAATATCATAGTATATTACATATTTTGTTTAGAATCTTGATCTGTATTCTGTTTCACAAGAATAAGTAGCAATTCAGAGAGACAACAGCATGATAACGCAGGAGACTAATCAAAGACCTTTATCCCACTAAGAATATGTATTTAAACCCTAGAACATAGCAGGTATTTCACACTGCATACACTCTCTATGAATATGGTCATCATTACTTGCCTTAACTGTTTTGCAAAGCTCTCTGTTTAAAACTAATATAAACACATATTTAACCTCCTTCATTCTTACATCTTAAATATTAATGCTGGCTGTGATTCTGCATTAATAACAGCCATTATTTTTGCATTAATAAGGAGCTTACAAGAATAAACATGGAAGTCATAGTGCAGTCTTCCTGTCAATTAAAAAGAGAGTCAGGAGTAGTTGCAGAGTGCTTTATCTTATCATTTCAGTCAGGACATTCCCAGGTTCATGGATCCGATCTGAACAGCTCCAGTGATAATAAACATGTAAGTACACAAAAAAACATCATGGCAAGAAAGCCACAAAGGAGGTTATCAGTGAGTTGCCAATTTTGGAGTCCCTCACTTTGGAAAGAGCATTATCACCATAAATGAGGTCGTTGATGTGGACAGTGTGAGCATAGAGCTTGACATTTTTCCACCAGAAATCCTAATAACCCCAGGAGGGGTCACATCTGTTGCTGTACTGTAAAACGGGGCGGACCTTAATAGCAACATGTGCATTTGTATCTGTGTGTGTATATATACATATAGCTAAAAAGCGAAGCAAAACAAAGACCCTCTCCCTTCACCCCTAATGAACTGCACCAACCCCTTAGGCTGAAATGACTTGGATCCGGATAGAGTGCCATTTGCCAAATTGTAAATTGCCTACATTTATTTTGGGAGTGCACTAAACAGAGTGCTAATTGCCTTGTTTAGCACTTTCCCTTCTTTCATTTGCACTGGTGTAAAATCTTAGTAAATTAACTCAGGATTTTATTATGTAGGTAGCATTTGAACAACTGAATCAGTGAGAAAGCAGCATCAAAGGACTGATAAAAGAGGAGTTGACTCTACCCAGAATGCCATTTATATGTCCCTTGAATTAAAAAGGATGAAATTAACTTTTAATCCTTTTCCTTTTCATATAGTTGATCTTAACATAACATGTATTACTCAGTCATTTTCTTTGCATTTACTCATTTTAAAATGTTAATAACTGCGGTTGCAAGCTTACTGTATGGGAATGTGCAATTGCTTGTATTCATATACATAAGTGTGTAGGATTCCTTAGTAATTTTTTTGAACTGCAGCCAAATACAGACTTGAGGCTTCTGTTTATTGTCAAAGAGAACACCCTGAAGAGCAATTCCCATCTAACTGTTCAGTGGGCTATGCAAAATTGGCTGGTGGTCTCACACTTGTCCACGGCACCAATGGTATCTTATTTTAAAATAAAGTCCAAAGAGAAAATGGGGGGGGGGGGAAAATGATCACCATGTTCTCACCTCTACGATAATCCTCCTTCCCACAGGGAAATGAGAAATATATCATTTACTCTGGGAACAAAGTCAATGACATTATATATAAACAGGGTGGTTTAGATTGAAATCTCACACCAGCAAAATTTCCCCTTAAAAGCCATGTAAAGGCTGAGGATTTCAGTGTGGCAGCACTACTGCTTGTGAACTCAACTTCACGACAAGAAAACACAGACTGAATGAAGACCATGGAGTCAGCACTTAGTAGATCTGGGTTCTGTTCTGAACACACCTGCGGGACAATTGCTATCTTTAAGCGATGGGTATCATCAGTGAGGAAGTATTTGGTGTGTTCTACTGACAGAACCTTAATTTTCATAACTTCAGAAAAGCTAGAACTTCTGCCTTCAAAAGCAGCCCAAAGTCTCATGGGTACAGAAATGATAGATAAAAGCCTGTTTGTCGCTGTCAATAAAACACTGTGCTTGCCAAAATTTGATTTACTCTCTTCTGCTTTCAGTTTACTGTCTTTTCAAATCGTGTATTTGCATACATGAGTTCAGAATCACAAAAAATACAAAAATTGATCTATTAACGTTAGAACAAATTTAAGAAACTACTAAAAAGCAGTAAGATATGTTTTCTTAGTTTCTGATAGGTTTTTTTAAAGGCTACTTTGCTGATTATTTTTCCCCTCAGTACTTCTGATTGTAATGGAAACACAAACCAACCTCATATCAAAAGTCAGCAAATCCTGAAACCTTCATATGTACCTTTCAGTAAATAACACATTATGTAATTACTTGCAGGGACCCAAACCTCTATACCTTAAGGTACCTTGCAAAACAGAAAACAAGGATTGCTCTACAAAGCAGCTTTAATAGTGATTTTTATTTTTTTAGTTCAGTTTCCAGACCAGCACAGTTTGGAAGGGTTCCAGATAAGTATCTGAACTTTTGGATGCTTCTCCCAACTGAACTGCTGAGCCATTTGATGTAACTCTATTATTATTTAACACCTGGCTGCACTGCTGTTAAGTGCTCTGTGAATAAAATAAGATATGATTTAGTGTGTGCTAGCGATAATTTGCCAACAAAACAAATGTTTTATAATGATTCTCTGTACATCAATTTTGTAATAAAGGTCCAGAGCCTACTCCTTACTTTAGAAAGGTAAAGGAAGCCATGCCATGTTTCCATGACAGCACATCCAGGCACACTATTTGGGACCACATCTTCTTGCTGCAAGAGTTAGTAAGAAGGAAAGAAGTAGGTTATGGATTTATTTTTATCTGTGCAAGAATATCATGGTTAATTAGGATGTGATATCCCCATTATTGCTATTTTTTTTTACATTACATTACACAGCACTCATTCAAGCACCAGAACTCCATGATGTTCCCTGCTGATAACATACGTAATGAAAATTTCAACTCTACATCTGGAAGTTTTTCATTATAATCTGAAAGTGTTGAATTTAAAGTATTGAAGAAGAGACAAAATGGGCACCAGAGGGAAAGTAGCTGCAGACCACATACAGCTCAATGGATATAAGCATAAGCGCTTCACAAATATGGCAAAGATTAATTTGGATCTGTCAGTTCAGTGAAGAAGTGAACTAGTGAGCCCATAGAGAAGGTAACTACACTTACAAGGGAAGGAAGATCTAGGATACACATTGAATAGTTCTGAAAAAGGAGTACTCAGGAGCCCAAGGAGATGATTTTGGTTTTAACCAATTTCCAATGTTTTCCACTTTCACCTTACAGTTTCAGGAATATGTTTTAAATTAATTGATTAACCTAATACTGAAAAAGAAATGTAACCAAACAGCTTTCAAGTCCTTTGTACTTTGGTATTTAATCACAAAAAATATTTAATGCAGTAGAAAAAATACACAAAAGGGAACTTCTCTATTAATATAGTACAAAGATTTTCAGGTTCTAATATAGTCCCTTATCTCAAGCAAACTGAATATGCTAAGGAATCTCCACCAAAGTATTTCATGCAGAGGAGCTGGCCACCGTTAATGTTTCTAGCAAATGCGGCCCAGCTCCGCTTTGTAATAGATATCATTAATAAAAATATCTGTATTACATTTAGAAAATGCAAATAACTTTACAATTTTATCAGTATAGTGCCGCCTTTGCAATAGTTTTTCTTTCTTTACATTTTTCATACAAGCATCTCTAGCAACTCATGTTGTTATATGCCTCATTACATATCCATATTTAGTAAATAGCTACATAAGTGTACACGCATGTATGGGCAAAACAAAACACAAACAAAGAAAAAAATGGAGTGGGATTTACATAGTGTCAGAATTGTGGGTGGCATTTCCCTTTCCTGTGACAGACACATGCTACTTTTTAAGTACCAATCATGCAGTACTTTCTGTATAATCATTGTCTCACTCATGGTGAAATCTTCCACAATAGTATGGGTAAAGGAGGTTCTACATGCCGACAAAATGAAACATTTTCTTAGTCTCATTCTCTAAACACCATTTTATTTAAACTTTTAAACAAAATTAGTATAATCTGAATATACAGGAAAATGTTTGTTGTTGTTAAAAGGCTGATTAAGTCATGAACTAACAATGAAATGTTACAATGTCAAGTCTTAAGGACCTGAGGCATAAGCACAGCGAAGAGAAAATCCTACAGTGAGAACAAAATAATAAATACACCTACTACTGCTGGAACAACATTTTGATGATGGTAAAGGATGCAGGAGTAACTCACTGGGAAGTGATTGTATAGCGACTGTTCTGCTCACCTGGATTTTTAGGGACATTATTTCTGTCTTGCCACAGCCCTCCTAGTAGCATACCCGCCCCCCGCCCCGGTTCACCTTCACACAGATATTTTAACCCATTCAAATCATCCTGGTACCTGGAAAACAAAGCCCGAGTTTTTAATCAGCCTTAGTAGTTATGATGCTGAATAAGCAGAGCTTTGAGATTACCCTGCCTGCATCTTTTTCTTTAAAGGAAACACATTAAGAACACAGCACTATCTTCGTAAAAGCCAGAGATAGTTTTTCTAAAACCAGACACAAAACCAACAAACTTTTTCAAATGAAAGAAGCCTCAGAAAAATTAAGGAACGTAGAAATGATAATTAAAAACTTGGCAAAAGTCTTTCCCTGCCTCCTGTGTCCTTATAAGGTGGGTCCTTTCCCTCAGGCTTGCTCTCAGATCAGCAGCTCAGTGTCTTTCTAAATTTTGACAAGTTGCACACAGTCCCCTAGCTCTCTACGAGGCACTGTGCTTTTGCTGCCTCTGAGTCCCATCTACTCCCTGTCCTCAGCAGCATCTCGGCCTTAGCCCCTGCCGCAGGGTCCCTTTTCCCCTACCTCATCTTCTGTGATCATGCCGAGATGCTCTTGGGGAAGGAGTAATCTCCCTTTACTTCAGAGGGCTGGCACAGAGGACAGCAGTCAGGAGAAGTTAAACATCTCCCTAAGGGAGCCTCACAGGCTGCGCATACATACTGGCTTACATGAAATAAACCACAAATAAAACAGGTATAGTATAATGCAGTACCTCTAGGCTACTATTTCATAAATTATACCCTTTAAGAGATACCATTTCAGTTTTCCAAGTCTGCAGGAAAGCAGCTTTCCACAACAGAATGGCTGTAACTCTTTCCTTGACCTGGAGCCTGAGGGAGGCTTGTGGGGGACCTCAGAGGAGCCTGGACTTCCTCACTGCTTTCGTCAGCACAGATTCTTACACATCAAAACTAGCTCTGACATCAAGTCATTGCATTGCCTCCATACAATGCTGTCATACAAAATAGGACTACTTTTCACCCCCAAAGCACTTCACTCAAGAAATGCAATATATTAATTGAGAGCACTGGTGAAAGTGCTTGGTACTATTTCCTGTATTTCATGCCTGTAAATGGTAGCATAAATTTTAAGTTATTTACCCAGTGCTAGAAACAAATTAGTGACAGAAAACCAGCGGCATCCACAGCTCCTTGTACCCACTCCTGATCCCCCAGCATCAACCAGCGATCCCTCCTGGGTAGGCATCAGCAGCATTTGATGTCAGCCGCTAACGATAGCAGCACCAATGAGAAACAGTTCACAGAGGCTTGATATTTCATTTTGGTGGGCAGGAAAATTAAATCTGCAGTTTGTGACACTTAGGAAATTAAGTCTCTATTAAGAAAGGGTTAAAGACAGATTATGTAAATAGGGATATTGTTATTTGTCCCATATGTAGCACTGTGGAGTGAAGACTGCTTTCTCTCTCTCCCTATTTTTTTTTTTTTTTTTTAGTTTTTCTTTTCCACAAATTGAGAGATTAACCTGGTCTCAATTGAAATGGCAGCCCATATCATACCTTCCCTTGATCTCACAGCATGGCTAATAACAGCTGGGGCCTACCAAGCAGGCTTCTTTATTTTTCCTTTATTGTTCCAGGCCACACAACCGTGAACCTTCAGCATGTTATGTACTTAAGCATGGTCAGGTTGATGTCATTATTTTCTTATTGTTGTGGAGCTCCCTGGGTGTTTGCCCATATTCATAGAGAGGGGCTTGTGTGCTCTTTGTAGGTTAACCTTTTAAAAAGGAGATGCTCGACCACTTGCAAATGTAGCCCAGGGCTGTGACATTGCACTAGGCCGATTGGTACGCTTCAAAACACATATTAGCACCACTTGTGCTATTTCATCTTTCTTTTTAATTTTAGCCCAGTCTTGTTAGATAAATCTTATCTGCACCGCAAGTAAATGCTTGATAGAGCACATTTTTAAAGCCTTTAGAAGGAGGCGAGAAAAAAAAAAGTGTGGTTTGTCTGGGTCACTGTGTGCTTTGTCCAAGTATTGGCATAGCTATTTGCCAGTTTATCTGTCCGCTGTCCCTCCGTCTATCTCTCCAGCTACCTCACAGCAAACAAGCCACAAGCATTAGTGCTGAATTGGGAGAGCTACAGGGAAAAGTGCTTCTCTGCATGAACCATAGCCACATTGAGCTTTTACAATCCTATAAAAATTGGTCTACTTGCTCTCGGTTCAGCCTAGGAAGCGAGCAGCGGCTCTCCGTTGCCTCCAGCTTTGCTGTAAGCACCCCACAGTATTTCTGTTTAAACTACGGTGGATGGAAGACACCTATAACAATATTAATTAGCTCCAGTTGACACCAGATGCAGTTAAGATACTGCGCGTCAGCTCTGAAATACTGGAGTTTTTATTAGGTAAGCTAATGTTTATTGCAATCATTAAAGTCTGAGTCATAAAAGCCTGAGCATAAGAAAGAGGTTTCACGTTTTATTCCTTTCACTTATGAAACGTCAAGTTTGTTAAATCCTACTTCTAGGGTTATTTTGGAAGTCATATTGCAAATACAAGCTTTCAAAGAATTTTGGAAGTCGTGTTGCAAATATAAGCTTTCAAATAATTTGGCAAGATTTTTTCCATGCACTCAGCAGGCCAAGTGTAAATGAGTAAGGTGGTGAATCTCCACTGGTTTCAATGAATTTTGGCCTTGTAACTTTTAAATGAAGCAGATACAAACAGCAGCACAGATTACAGGCTTAATGTCTGAATGACTTCAGTAGCATCAATTATGATAATGATAGTCCTGACACCAATGTATCTTTTGCTACAGTTTCTTTTGTAGACTGGTTGATCGTTTGCTTTTTTAAACTAAGAGGTCAGGAAGGTGAGCTGTACAGCTGGGCAGCACGCAGCCTTATGTATCTGGGTCACTGTCAGTGCCCCAAAGGTGTATCTTAAGTTACTTGTGTAAGGGGAAGCAGAAGGCTGTCTGTGCTTGCATGCATGAGGATGAGGTTTATGGTTACCACCAGTCTGGATGCACAACTTGCCCTTTCTGTAAAGCCTGTGCCACACAAGTGGGAGGTGAAACAACACGATGCAGAGATCCTTACAGGATGGAAGTGGACTACACTGGCTTCCACATACAGGATGACACCTTTGGAACCTCCTTTTGTCTTTACCAGATATAATCAAGATTGTCCCCTTAATGTCTCTTTCAGTTGTTGTAGGAAAGACAACCAACAATTAGACTTACTTATTTTAGGTGTCCTTATTCCTAACAGACTTCTGATTTTATAAGCTACCTCAGCAAGTACATACATATGTCTAAGGATAGATTTGTCTGAATTCTTTGCACGTTACCAAGCCTTGTGTTTGGTTGCATGGATCGTGGCTGTGTTGCCTTACTCTTCAGAGAAGTTTATTGAGCTAAACAGAGCCAACCAGCTCTCTCTCTTCTTTCTATAAGGAAAGAGCTTGAATACGAGCCACTCCTGTCATGTGGACAATCTGCCTTACTCCAGAGCAGGGCAGCCAACACAAAAAAAAATTTGAAGGGCCAGGGAGTTTGAGCCTGATGGCAACCTCAAGTCCCAGGCTAACACAGAGGTGGAAACAGCACCAAACAGGCACTGTGGTTTCCCCTTTTCATTTTCAGACTTTATTCTTATTGTCAAAAGCTGTTGTTACTCTACAAAGCAATAATCAATAATATACTGAATCCATTTTTCTCTGACATTTTGTAGCTTGGCAATTTCTCCTTTGCAGTGCAAGTAAGCATAATGTTGAGGTAAAATAGTTTTCTCTTGAAATGAAAGCTGAACATTTCTTTCTATAATAAGACATTCTGAATAATGGTTTTAATTCCCAAAAAGTGTGCGCACTTATATATTTCTAAGTACACAGGCACGTATATATGCCTCACTGAAATGTTAATGTGTAAGGCATATACTTACTTCAGCTTCATTTAAGCAAATTTATAATCAGAATCACAAGTGAATAAAGGTGAAACAAAATTAAGATCTCCTCCATATGTATTTTAGTGGTGTAGTTGTAGAGAATGACACACTGGTTTTGGAGTACAGCAATGAACTGTGAATTCATTAAAACCTCATCAGTCTATTCTTTGATTATCTTAGGCAAGGTAGTATACCCTGAATTGTTCTCTGCATACTTAAAATACTCCATTTACGTGAAGCTCAGTTTTTAAAACTACTTTAATCTTTTCCCAGATAAGCTTGGTTCAGCTATGTAAAACAGCCCATTGCATTAACATGGGCTTTATTTTGACTGAAGCCCTTCAGTATGTTGTAATGCCAAAATCTAGGGTCATAATGCCTGGTACATGAAGCCCATATAAATTAAATAAACCGGTAGAAAAATCAAGGGTTTAGTCCAAACCTTTTCTCCTTGTAAATATTTTGATTTTTTTGTAACTTTTTATGGACCAAAAAAGATTTAAAATCTTACTGACAAATTTCCAGCATCTCTTTTCAAACCATTTGGTTCCATCAAAACCCAAGAAACATGACAATATTGCCAGAAGACATTATTTACTGTGAACCATGGGCTACCATTTGGAAAATACGACTTGGACAGGATGTCCTTTCAGACAACAGTGTGCTCTGTTTATGATTCCATCAGATCTTTACATATTTTATCTGATATTCAGAAATATGCTTATGCTTTCCTTTTAAGATCTTATTTTCTTATCTGAACTCTTTTAACAAAGGTATTATGCTAAGTATAAAAGCTGTCCAATTTTTTTCCAACCTTTTGCTTCTCTCTAAACCACAGTCATTTTGTTAGACATTGAAAATGTCTTGATTTAGTTGTCTTGCTATTTTGGGCCTGTCCTGCCCCCTGCAGTGGTAATAAGGATGGGGCTTCCTGCTGGGTCCTGAAGAATACCATTTCACGGCCGCCACATAGCTGGCGGCTTTTATTTATGGAGCCAAGAAAATGAATGGGTATTAGTGTCCAAACATTTCAACATGCTCCTGTGGCCATGCACAAAAGGGACTGATTTGCAGCAAATTTCCACTTATTTTCCAAAAGTATTTACCTTGCAGAAGCTTGGCTGATCGCTATAATGGCATAGGAGAGGAGAAAAATGACCATTTCAGAACCCAATTTTTATATATGTTTCTGAACCTTAAAAGCGCTCTACTTCTTCTGAATAAAGATAATACTCTTGGTTGCTAGGCTTTTATGGATATGTGGCTAATGCCAGCCCTTTTTCATGTGTGTCTTTACAAGGGATGAAATAGGCATTACATAAAAACAGAAAGCTTACTCTGCAGTGGGGACTTCATGGGCGAAGGTTCTTGCAAAAGACCAAAGTCAAGGTTCTTTTAAGCACTGTGAATGGCTCTCAGCATGGCACATCCAAGAGGTGCTTTTCAACACCTGTACTTTTACCTGCCTGCTGGGGGCAGCACAGGGTGTATTTTACACCTTTCCTAAACTACCCCAGGGAATCTGGGGAAGATTCCAAACGGTGCTCTGCTGGGCAGCTGCATGAAACCTGCATCACAATACTATATTGATGAAAATTGGTGACATCCTCACCATGGCACTATGCCAACAAAAACTGGTGAGATTCACACGTGCCCTTTAAATCACTGAAATTTAACAACCATGAGAGATTATTAAGATACTGCTGCTGAAAGTTCTGTCCAGACTCTGCAAAGTTCGGGAATGCAACTCCAAGTCTTGTGCTTGCATCTTCAAAAATAGTTCCAGATGAGCTTTTTGGGCAGCAAACTTTAACTGCAGTCAGTATGTGGGTGTGAGATGATATAAAAATTCAGTTATATAAAATGAAGACTATTCTTAGTTCTGTGGGTATCAAATTTCAGGTGCAATTCTAGGTATACACACACAGAGGTGGAGATTGTGTGCTTGAAGATCCCTACCATAATATTTATAGGAAAGCCACAACAAAAAGAAAAACTGGGTTACTTGTGCTGTAACATCATTTCTTGGAAGTTCCCAGCAGGTGAGATGTGAAGTCTAGATAATAGAATCACACCACTACATTAGCTGCTATACAAGTTTATGCAGGTCACCAGATATTGCAGACTGCAACCCATGAGTGTATGTTTCAAAAGCAACAGTACAGGAGAGAAAGACTTGTCAGTGACAATATCCTTGCAGTATTTTTTCTATTTTATATTTTTTTATATCTAATATATCATTCTAGATGTAAACCACATCACTACTATTCATGGTTGCCTCATCTGCATCAAAATGGAAAACTATCACAAATTATTTCCACGTTGATTAGTTCCATGTTGTAATCTGTATTTGTTGCCTTTTATTCTGGAAAGTAAACCGCAATTATAACACCACTCCTGATTTAGCTCCTGGCCTTACATCTACCTCTTTTTGCCCTAAAATCAATTTAAATAAATGACAAAACCAAAATAAGTGTTCTGTTTCACCACAATGACTGAATACTCTGCAGAGTAAATAGACACACAAGGAAAAAAAATCTGAGACCCCAGATGCGCAGCAGCACATCTGGAGCTGCTCCCTAGTTACAGCAATCGCTCCTTATTCCTTTGCTTCTTATTCAGATTAATTCTACTCAGTGTTTCCATCTCCTAAATCTATTCTCATTCAGGCAATCCCAAAGAAACAGTACACGACATGAGTAAATCCTCTGCAACGAACAACTCTACCTCCTCCTGTTATCCTACCTTCAACTGCTGGTATCAGTTTCATTACATATGTGAAAAAGAGATGGAGGAATGAAGTGGTGGAATAGAGAGCAGATAAATCATCTCATCTGTTTCAATATCCTTTAAACTATATCAAGAGAAAGAGAGCTGGATACACAAGAGATGCTCTTTCCTCATCTTGCTCCCTAAAGATTGCTAGAGATTTTGCTCCTCTTCACATTGCATGTCAGAATACACCACACACCAGAACAGTGCGTTGGAAGGAAGAAACAAAAGGTGCAGCTGGAAGAGTATCTACGACTCTCTAGGAAAGACCCTTTCTGTTCACCTCAGTTTCTCCCACTGAGGAATGGGTATAACAACTTTTAAAAGAGAGCATTGTGTAGGTCTGCTATGAATTCCGGATACATCGAGTATTTTTTAAAGTTTCCCATCAGTTTCTGGTCCCTCCTGTAGGCATGTACGATACTTAATGACAACCTTAGAACACCTTTAGAAACTACAAATTACTTCCCAGCTAATGTAACAATATAATTTTCTGAAGCAATCAAGGCCAATCAAACACCAGACCTAAGTGACCTGTTTTATAACAAACTATAATTTTAATAAATTTTAAAAATAAGAATATGCCATTAATCTCGCCAGCTCATAACAGTGCAATTAAGACTGTGAATTGGTGAATTATTGTATTTTCATCTGGTTAAGAATAAACTGTCCTGAAAACTCTTGTAGAGAGTGCATCAAAGCTTGTTCTTCCCACTAAGACTAAATTTCATTCCATTGTAATGGAGCAGGCAAACTTTAACAGAAATGAATACCGTACACTCTCTTTTGTTCCCCTTTTTAATATATCTTAGTTTAGTCAATGATTGAGAAAGTCTATCAAACCATGCTCAAGGTCCTTTTTTCAATCATTAGAAGTAAATTGTCCTTAAACCCCCACTTATTAAAAAGGTTTAATCTTGTCAGGTTAGCAAAATAAAAGAAGAGAGAGAGAAAGAAAGAAAGACATTTTGCTTTTTTTCCTGGGGTTAAGAATTGCTTTTATCTGACAATGGCTTTGCATGTTACAGCATTAATTTTGCAATAAATTATAGTTCAGGTAGGTGGAATTACTCACATCGCTTGACCAAAGTGTCTGACCTAGCCAGACCTCTGATTGATGAATAGTTGTTCATTTTGTTCTACTAGTCCTATCAGACAAAATCAAAAAACTGGGTGAAAAAGATCCTATTTCATGTAATAGCATTTTGTTGTAATTCTGTCACCAGTGCCACATCTGTGTTAACTAGGCCTTTCAACTTAATCCTTTCACACCTCAATCTGACATTCATCTTGGACAATCGGTGCACCAAAACTCTTGGTCCCAAGGAGTAAAATAATTCATAGACTGCTGCTATGTAGTGACTCGGCCCACGCCTTCCAAGGGGAGGTCTCTTACAAAATTTAGAATGTGATTAGGGCATGATTAGAGCTACCTTTGATGTAAGTTCCTTAAGTTCCTTAGTGCCCCTGTATTCTCAATAGATGCTTCAGGAAAGGCTGAGTACCACCCAGTGCAACTTTGGCTATTCACCTGAGTAGCTACTGGTGGCTGTTACTTCACTACTACTGTTACCCAGGGTACTCAGATCTAATTTAGTTCAGATATGTCTACCTGTAGCATTACATCTCTTTATGGCTGTAGACAGTGTCAGACATTTTGATTTGTTCAGGACCTCTTTTCAGCATGGCTACTAGATTTTGGTGAACTTTATCGTTATATGTTGATTGTTTCTTCTCTTTGGGCCACAAGTCATGCTGAAGTCCAAGTTTACTTTAGAAGCACAATGATTACATCCAAAATCTGAAATTAAGTGTGGGCCTGGAAGAAGGTCTAGAGCAAGTTCAAACTCATCTTATCCTCAATATGTCATAGCTCCTGTCATGTCTCTCCAACCAGCACTGTGGATAAGACAATCATACACGTGGCTGTGCATGGTTGGCTTGAAACTTTCAACTGAATTTCAGTCAAGACAGATGAAGAGCAAAATACTCAATGAGCTGGCTTTGCTTTGCAGCTGCACTTTTGCTACGGCCAATGTTACTGCTTGCAAGGGGAAAATGAGGCAGCAACTAATTAATAAGAGCATACGGTGCTGGTAGTGGAAAATTCTGTGGGTAGCAAAGCTGATCAAAAGATAGAAAATAGGCTTGTGAAACTTTAAATGTTGTATGTTAAAGGACTCAAAACTTATCAATGCTTCATCTTTATCAATATTTCCATGACTTTTAATCAGAATCACAAAGTATATGTAAGAAATACTTAGGTTCTGCAGAAAAACGTATTTCTTGTATTGTAGATTTACACATGCATAACAATTTCTTAGAGATTTGAACTACTAGGACATGCTTGTATTATTGTACTACTTGTTCAGATCACCCTTGGTGCATGGCACATCCTCTCACAGTTAAATTTGACAAATCATCCCAGAGACATCTCTGATTCTAATTTCCCTTCCAAAGTGGCTTGCTCAAGAATTGAAAAAACAATTTTCTTTTTTGGAAGAAGTTTGGTTCTTCTTGAAAGCAGCCAGAGTTCATGGAAGAGGCAAAGATCCGTTTAAAGGACCTAATTACAGGATCAGGACCCTAATTTATGAGAAGTTTTGGGTTTTACATTTCATGCTACAACAGCATTTAACCATGTTTTGCACATGCTCTTGCTTTTTAACCAAGAACGATTGTTATTGTGTCCCCTTCCTTATTGTTTGGATGCCAGCACACTGGGTCATGTGCTATTCAGACAGCAGGTTCTTTGAAGCACAAGCTGGATATTCCTCAACTAACCAATGATGTGTGTAGTAAAAAGAGGAGGTAGGTAGCAGGCAAAAACTAGCATCATAGAGACACATTTTTTTCATCCTTCTCTCTACAGAAGTAGCTACCATTAATTTTTAAAATCTGGTTTCTGACTTTTATCCTAAGTATAATTTCTTCTTTGGGTTTTCTTTTTTTTGTTGTTGGGTTTTTTGTTGTTATTGGGGTTTTTTTTATACCTGGCATCTGTCTGGAATCTCTAGTCTGAATTAAAGTTACATTGCAAGTGCCTTACCTCAGTCACAGTGAATGTGTATCCAGAGACATTCCATTGGTTCCATTGGCATCTGTCCATATGTGCAGAACTGTAAATGACATGAAAAAAATTTGGCCTCTGATATGAAAAAGGCTATTTATGCACTTTCACAAAGGACTAAAGTCTTATAACTTTGGGTCTACACAGAAATGAGACACAAATATGTTAGTGAAAAGCCCCAAGTTTTCTAAATGTAGATGAGCACAGATTAAGAAAGCAGTAATTAATTTCCTTTGACCTCAAGCTGAAATTCCTTTCTAAAGCTGTCATAAAGAGAAAGAGGCCAGAGAGAAGAAGTGAAACTGTGTAACAATGCAATTAAACCCTTGTAATGAGGTCAGCCATTGGACTTGTTGCAACTGATATCATTATAGCAATGAGGAGGCATTATACGATGGCCTGATTTTTTACAGGATTCATTTTTTTCTTTAACTCTTTAACAGTCAGATATGTGTTCTATAGCATTATAAAATAATTGTTGTTAGCAACCAGAAGACTAGGCACAAGCTTTACTTCCTTACTAACACTCTTTCATAAGTTCTGTTAATGAATGCATGAAAAAAAACCTTGGTGACAGTGGACTATGGGACAACTTTGACACAGACAACCTGTCACTCAGACTCTATGTCATATTTGCTGTTAGAGCTTCCTCCCACAAAACAACTCCTCCCACCAATGGGACAGAGTAACTTTCAGCAATCCACTGACAATTGGTGATGGGTAATACTTGACTCATGTGGGAGTTGTGGTGCTCAAGGAAAACGTGAGCAGACCTGTAGGACTAACCTGAACCAGAAAGAATCCTAAGCAGTCTTGATCTCACTTGAAACTTGTTTATCCATTGAAGGTGCTGGGAAAAGAATTTGCTTCACTGGAAGAGTATTCATTGGCTTCATGTGGCCTGCAAACATAAGTTTTGATTGTCTGGTTATGCACTAAAAAAGAAACAAAAAGTTGTGAAACTTAGATTTCGGCCCAGATTCAAGGACATTCAGATAGTGCATATTTTACATAAAGCTTTCATTAAATAAACAGTCAGTTTTTCAAGTTGAAATCTAGGCTTAAGGCATTTTCCCTTTCTAGAGGGAGTGTCCTAAGTATTGGGCCTGCAGGTGACAACCACCTCTTTTATTACCTCTCTGACTCACCTGGATCCTCTACAATTGAACTCACATTACTACTTCCTCAGCAACTGTTCACAGATTGGTAAATAAGAAATTGCAGTTCTTCCTTCAGCATGTTTATCTGCGTGAACATTTCCTAGTGTTTGTAAGATAGGGCTTGGGTATTTAGGTTTAAGAGGTGGTTCGGGGTTATGAATCCCAAAGTGGCTTTAGATATTTCCATCATCTCAGAGTATTTCAGTCATACCCATTTCTCTATTTCCATAGTTATTAGTTTAGGTGTCCCCTTGCTCAGTATGCTGGTTCCTAGCTTGAGATGCCCTGCAATAGCATAGAGGATATGCATACTGAATTTGGGGATGTGTATTCAACCATGGAAACAAGAGGACCTCAAACTTACACCTGCAGCAACTCAATCCATTCATTTCTCTAAGAATCACTTATTTTACTTCACATACCAAGGATATCTTTGAATCAATCCAAATTTTATCCAAGTGCTCTGCCCCTTCCCCATGAAATGTGTATGAGATCAGCAGGCTGCATACACTGCTGAAGGAAGGTGCCTGTAGCAGAAGCAGTGTTACTTTAGCCTGTTGCACATCTGCAACCTGCTGGGCAGAATTAGACTCCCTTACATGTGAGAAAGGCTCTCAGGAAAGCAAGAGGGAGCCCACTTTAGTTACTGCTCTAGCTAGAGGAATACATTTGCAAGGTAAGAAGGGAAAAAGTTAATGGAGAAAAATGTTAGTTTATTGGGACCTTAATTAGTCATAACCCATTTATTTCTTAAAAAACAATTGGATTAAACCCCTAAAGGAATAAACTGGGGCATTTATATAATGCCACAGAGACAAGATGGTTGCTTGATGAAGAGTCTCTTCATTGACTTCAACGGGGGCAAAGAGATTTCAGACCTGAGCTGCCTGACTGAGGCTTCAGTTCTTCTGGTCCCTCAAAATGTCAACATATATATGAAAAATATATATAAAAGAAATTCAGACTGATATCAGGTATTTCTGTCTTCCCTCCAGATTTCTCAAATTGTTCAGCTTAAACCGGCTTGAAACAAAAGTTTCAAGTACCTTTACCTTTTCTAAGTTCACCATCCCCGTGTGCATATTATACTTCTAAAAGAACTATTACAAGATGGCTTAGTAGGGGAAATAAAAGGCACCATTTCCTTGCGCTTAGAGGAGCGAGTCACCAGTTCAGATCCCCTTCCTTCTACTGGTGCACTGAGTCATGTGCCTCAGTTTCCCCTCAGTGGGTATAACAGTCACCGACCTCTGCAGAGAGCTGCAAGCTTTCTGTGAACCTCAGTATTAAGTGCAAAGCCATAGCATTATGGAAGATATTTTAAATAGAGACAGCTGAGTGGTGTCCTATAAATTGTCATTTCTTTCCAAATGGACCACAATATAATATTTCCTCCAGAAATGCATTTATTATTTAACACTTTTCCGTGAAAGGTTTCTTTTACATTGCAAATACTCAGAGTTCTTTCGTAGGTCTTAGACTATTGACCCTTTACCTTAAAACATGCTATTAATGCTTAACACTGTTATTAGTATTCAGGGAAGAAATGACTGGGACCAAAATGGAAATGTGCAGTAAAAACACCTTCTATTTTGTAAAATAATTATGTAGCCTAATAATTATTTCATATGATTCTTTTTGATTGATAGGGAAAGGGCACTGAGAAGTTTGGAATCATGATTCTTTAAGATCCACATTCAAATCGCAGCCACCATCACCATTGTTCCCAACACTTACATTTTATAAGGACGGCAACAGGATGATCCTTGATTCTGTTTGGATGAGGGTCACACCAGATAAGATATATTTAATTAGCCTGCTTTTTTTTTTTTTTTTGAATGGCAAGGAATTATAATTCTGTAAAGGGCAATACAACGTTTTTTTGCAATTTCTAAGTCAGTCACTGGTACCCTGGAGGTCAAATATAGTTCAAGTCTGCAGTGAAGTGAGACTACCTCCTTCCACTCTGCTGTCATCGCACCTGACCCTAACCTGGTAAAAGCATCCCCAGTGGTGCCAAAGAGGCCTTTCCATTCTCTGTGTACTACCTATGCTGGTCTTTCACATTTAAGGCTGCCAGATAAATGTCAAATCGCAATGTTCCTATGAGGTTTAATGGGAACCAGGCTGAGAGCGCTTGAACTTGCTTCGCTTTGGAGAAGTTTTTGTCACTTTGGCTTAGATGGAAAAACAAGCTTTAGATCAATAACGTACCTAAATGAAGCAAGTTGACTGAGGTGGGCTTTCTTAGCTGATTTGCTAAGAATCCGGAAAACCTATCTAGCTGCATGCGTCTGTGTGTAGCACGGAAATAGCTACAAGATTATTGCTGCGTGTTTTACAAAGCTGGCTAGTTTTAGCTCTACTCTTTTTTTGAGCGCATAACATTAGAAACTTTTGTAGCTGTTTTCATCACAGATTTTCAGGCTCTGAGACAGCTATAGCTGGGTGTCTGTATGCATGTAGAACTATTTTAAACTATGTTCGCTGGGCCTGTTTCCTTGCCAATTTTTTCTTCGAACACTGTATTAAAATTGAAAAGAATAAGTTTAAGCCAGGTTTACTACTCATGATACTACAGCAATAGATTGCAAAGGAAAGGAAAATTACAACCGCAGGCAAATAAATCAGTTGTTTGTAAACAATTTCAAATAAATATTAGCATGAATCTGGAATAAGTACTGAGAAGTCTTTCCTGTCATAACGCTGAAGAAGACAAGGGCTGCTGATCTTTTCCCTCTACCTTATCAGCAGAGATTCCTAAGCAGGGAGAGACAGGAGCTAACCCCCAGCACCACTAAGAATCCTGCTCATCACTCACTTAACCTGGGAGCTATTCCAATATTAAAGCGACAACTGCCACAATGAAACTTCAAGGCTTATTTAAGTTATGGTGAGGAAGAAAGGAAATGGTCCTGCCAATCCCACCTCAGCTCTGGGTGGAGAGCAAAGAGTCTCCTGGATCCCTACTTCAGTTCCTACATGACTACCGAAAGACATCAGCAGTGCCAATAAAAGCAGTAAAACACTGGCAGGATCAGCAGTAGGAGCAACAGCTGGCCAGATACAAGAAAGGAAATAAAATGTACCATCTGAGGGCAATCAAGGGATTAGTTATGACTCATGAGCCACAGCTCCTTTCTGGACAGACTCCTGCTTTGATCTAGCCACATATGGCCCTTTGCTCCGGTTCTGTGCTAGAAAGAGCAAGCAGAGGAACACAGAAAGTAAGCGCTAAATGGAAGCAGTAGGTGAGAGATATTGGGAGCTATTTATATATTAGCTGTGTTGGGACAATTAGCTGGATTCAGAATTACATGTTTTACTGCATAATTAAAATTCAGGTAAGTATTTACTTTTCTGGAAGAGGTTACAAAATTAATAAAGAGGAATGTCAGTCATCTACCTGAGACACTACCAGTGATGCTAGTAAAAGAGATGAAAGACAGGGATAAAGGAACTTTCAAATTTTATTAATATTTTGTCTCATTTCTCTTAATAATGTTGCAGTAAATAATGAGAAATTGAAAGAACTGCTTTATTTCACGGGTAGTTTTTTTCTGCCTTAGCTTCCATTAGCATTAATCATGTTGGGTTTTAAGCTATGGGAAAAGCTTTTTGTTAGCTGTTAGAAATGTCTTGGGGACCATGACTGAGTAAGCTCCTAGGTTTCTACCAGACAGGTGAAATAAACCCTCTAAATTTCTCAATAGGAAGAGTATTTTCAGGATCTCAAATCTTTTCTCTCTCTCTTATCAGAATCCTCTTAAATGGGTTTTTCTTGTGGTTTTTGTTTGGTTGGTTTGTGTTTTTTTAGCTATTTTACCCTTTTTCTGTGTTCTCTTTCTTGTACATCCAAGAATTTCACTTACACTCTTGTATTAACTGGTGTGTTCAGTTATGGCTACCATGACTATTAGTCTTTTTCAGAGATTCTCCTTTCTGCAAGCATATAAATGTAATTTACATTCTTGTTCCCAGACGCGTGGCCCTACATATACATTTAGGTGTGGTAATACAATGTAATTGCTATAAAACTATGTAGGTAACTCATTCCTATTGTTATTTACAGATTAGCATCTGCAAATTCTATTAGGAGGTTTATATTTTCTCCAAAATACTAACCTTGGGCTATGTGCGGATATGTCTGCAGCCATATTAAAAATACCCCAGTGAATGACAATTTCTCATTTAGGATCAGAATTTGAGATCGACTAACCACTTTTAAATCTGCTTGGTAGAGGCCACATTAATTTTTGTAAGGAAGTCACACAGTGTCAAATGAGTCACAAAACGTTCATTCTTTCAGAGCATTTACTTTTACCTCCTGGAATTGGTATCAATTCTAAAATGTTTAATGACATTGTAAGTCTGCCCTGACAGCATTATAGTTTCAGTTGGACCTGAAACTAGTTCACAAATGTGTAGGAGTCTTTTTTCAGTGTTGTCACACACATTACAACTCCTCCTACAGATTATACAATGATGTAAATGTGCATTCCAATAATAACAGTATAGACATGTGGCTTCATGTATGTCAAATATATAGACAGCCTATATATAGAGGGTATATATTTAGCCTCTATTTCCATTGCCCTGTGAATGTAATGCCAGAGGGAATAATTAAGGGGCAAGACTGGTTGACCTAGACATTGGTTGACCCGCCCGACAGGCGGTCTGCTAAAGAAGAAAGCCTCTCAAAGTGTCTTTAAAGCAGCCATGGAAGACAAGAAGAGGGTTCCCTAGCGATTTTGTGATGATGTAAGTCTGTCAGAGATGGCTCAGCTATTTGCCACCACAAGGCATTTCCTGCCCCCAGCACAAGAGGAAAGTCATATGTGGAAGGCAGAATGGGAACTGAATGTACTGAACTTCACCACCTTAGATCCTTTGACAGCAAAAGTAGACTTTCCACTTTATAACAAGAACCATGTGAATCTGAACCTTGTGGGGGCTTTGCCTTACTAGGAAGATGTGCCTCGATGGTCTTACCGGACAATAAATCCATCACAAGCAACAATCTGTCAGACTTCAACTAAATCTCATTTATGTATCACCAACCTCTTTTCAGAATGGTTATCTGCCACAAGTCAGTCCAAACATGAGGCCTGCCACCAGTAAAATTTGTTTGGTCTCTCCAATTTTGTTCCTGAGTCCCTGTGCTGAATCTGCACCAAAACCACTGCAGAGGTGGTGTTGGGGGTTTGACCATAAGGCTGATGTGGAGACTACTCATTTCACACAGGCTACTGGCAAGGCATCAGATACTGAAAACTTCGGTTTGCTGATTGATACAGTCTGAATGGAATCTCCAAATCTACTGCAGAGATGAAAGTCCCTGTGTCAATTCATTAGTCACCTTCTCTTTATCAGTAGGAAATGTAAAACAGTAAGTTTGCAGGAAAGAGACTCATTACTAGACGCCAGCCAGAGCCTTTCAAGATCAGGGATTAAAAAGCACATAAACTCACTGTTTCCAATTAGGCACAAATGTCTTTCTCTTCTCTCTTCCTTGACTTGCTCTGAATGTGGCTAAAATTACACATTTTGGCAAACTACTTGACAATTTTTTTTTGACTGGATAACTAATAGATTCAGCTTATTAATTTCTGTCATGAGTTAACCCCAGTTATCATGCCCCCACAGAAAGGCTTCTACAATACACCTCTTCCAGAGCATGCCATACCCTTTACAGTGCAACCTTTTCCTGCACTCCCCAGCAATTCCCAGCTCAGGGACTGAACGTAGGACATGAAGCAGAAGTGAGTCAGACCTAAAAAACATCAACAAAAAGAACCTCCACAAGCCCACTTGCCTTTAGATGAAAATTCAGAAGGTTTCCAAGATTTCCACAGCAGGCAATCTCCAAATGACATGCAAGACAATACATCAAATCTCAGGCATGAATAGTACAAGATCTTTTTCCCATTCTCAGCACATTTTTACGACTCCTCTTACTGTTTCTTAAGTATTTGTGGGGTTTCCCCATTTCAAAGGCATGTGGCTTATACAGTCCAACTTTCTTTAAAGAAGGTCACCATATTTCAAAGGCACAGATTTTAAGGCTGCTTAGAAACGTCTCTTAAGGAAACTGTCTGCCAAATTCTGCCTTGTGACTAAAGCTGAATTCCAATTGGATACTCACTCATGATCCCAGTAGAGTCAATGAGACTTCTGCAACTGATCATCAAGTTTCCATCCTTTGTACATTGCAATTATTTTTTCCCATTGAATTTTTTGAAAGCCTGTTTTCAAATAAAGGATTAGATTCAAAAGAAAATGTTAATGCTTTTCTTTCTTGAATGTCTGATCAGACTGGCTGGGAAGAAGGAACTGGTGTACAATTTTGTTCCTGTTAATTTTGTTAATAGTCTTGGGCTGCGACTTGTCTAGATGCTTTGTGACTAGTGCTGGTCTTTTCTCTTTTTTTTCCCACTGACATGCTCTTGCCAAGGATATCGTTATGACATTCTGTAGTAACAAGCATTCTTCTGTTTAAATTTATATCAATTAGTTTGGGACAGTAATTCAATCGGACGGCCCACTGGATTTTGAAAGACTCGCAACGATGTCAAAGTGGCGACCTTTTTCCTCCACTCTCAGCCAAAAGCCATTTTTTAACAAGGAGCTCTTGAAAAGAAATGCCACTTTGATAATTAGTTATTGATCACGGACAATGCGGCGACGAATACCATCGGATTAGCCAGACGCCAGTGGGTCGCGACACGAGGGTTTCCTTATCGCAATAATCTATGAAAAGAAATATAGAATAAAGGTCATTAAGGCTTCTGATTTGGGAGCATAACCCAGATAATTCAACTTCCTTATTAAAAATCAAAATACCAAAGCATTCTGGATGCACGCACTTCTGTAATGAAGCTGCTAAAAAAAACTCCCAGCTAAAGAAAATTTGGAAAGTCACACTACTTAGGCAACTATACTTAAAATTATTTTGACAAATTAACCCTGCTTTGGCCAGCAGTCTTACCTCACTAAAACACCATTATCTTTCCTACTCTAAAATGTCCATTAGAAACTAATTTGGACCTGTGCATAAAAACACAATAACAATTATGGACTTAAAAAATAATGGACTTTTTTTTCATCTAATTTAGGAAGCACTTCAAGACCTGCCTGAAATTGCTTCATGTAAGTTATTTAATGGAGAAAAAAACTGCAAAGAACAATTTTATTGCACTTAAAAGAGCAGAAAAGAGGAAGGAATCCATTAGTTTTAGGGTTTCTTTCCAGAATATTAATGAAACATAGCAAGAATAATGAAACATGTGCAAGAATATACAACTACCTGTGCTATCATTTTGGCTGACTTGAGAGACTATTAAGTAAGTACTGAAGTAATACAACTATTTTTGAGGTATGGGGGATAATGTTAGAGTCCCATTGTAACTGAACTCTTGTAACACCACAGGTAATACCCATACATGATTGGACTACCTAGTACTTTACACTAATAAGTATATCACTTACAGATCATCACTTCAAATTCAGCACAGGGCTTCATTACTTTATAGGCTTCCCTAGAACTGTTATTATTTCCACGTGCCAATGAGACAGAGAAAAAATATTATGGTCAGAGAAATAAAAGTCCAGAATGCTTGACTTACATAATGTCACACAGAACATCTGAAGTCTGCAAGTCTAAAGAAAATAAAACCCAGATTACTTTGTTTCTCCTCAGATAAAATGTTTTTTTATAAGCTGATGACTAATGGCACTTAAAGCAGTGTGAGCAGTCTGATGTTAATCACCACTCCCCGGATCAAATTGATATTATATCCACTTACTATTGTATAATTCCTGTCTGTTTCAGCACAGAAAATAATGATATAACGGACACCAAGAAAAGATGAACATGAAAGTTCATCTACATCGGTGTGGAGTCATAAGGACAGGGAAGCGTGATGTACCCATTTCACAGGTAACAGCATCCATTCATTCTGTGGATAAAGGACCTCACATTATTAGACTGATGAGCCTGTCATGGGCACAATATTAATTTATTCTTGCATTAAATATTATTTTGTAAAGTTCTTTTTTAATTCAGTGTCATTTTATTGTTATTATTAAATTACTATTATATTAATTTATGGCAAATTAGCTTTTCAAAGACCTGCTAGAGGTTCATTTTTATATTGTAGTGTATCTGAAAACATTCTAACAATGTATGCAAGCTAACAATTAGAACTAACTAGCTTCATAAAGGTAATGTGTTCTAACTTCCGTGATCTGAAGGTTATTTCATTTTATTGCTGTGACTGCATGAAATATAGACTTAAGGAGGAAACTACAGTTTCACTGAAGTTGACGGAACTGTGAGGGGACAAGAAAGGTAACATGATACAAAAGTTTTGCTGTTGGTGAATTAAGGATAATTCTGCAAGGTGGATGTTTCATAACCTTTTTCTGTTATCTTGTCACGGGGACTTTGGCAATATAATTCACTTTCAGGTGGCTTGTTTTCTGCCTATTGTGAACTGCTATTTTATCGTTCAGCTTAAGATCATTAAAAGAATAAGTATAACACTGCTCTAAGCTGCTAAGAGAGAAACCTGAAGCTCTCCAGCTGACAGCATGCAGGTAGGTTCTGATCTTCCCAGATTCCCTTTCATAAGGAGGGAAAACCTACTAGCACGTTCTTCAGGTAGCCAGGTGCACTCGCTTTTCAGCATGCAGATGAAGACGTTAGTACGTCTTACTTAACCACAACGACTTGTAACTAAGAGCTTTCCCTGCATACTATAAAAGAGATCCACAGATTATATGTGCACATGCAGCATCTCTTCTTGCAAGGACAGAGTAAGGAGGACAAACTATTCCAGTGTAGTGTACCCATCCAGTACAAAATGCAGTTTATCAATTCTTCTCTGCTTTTTAATAGCTGGACCCTGAATATTTCAGAAACATCTCCCTTTCCTGACATGTAGGCAGGCCATTCAGGGACATTGGAGCTGACCTGTTCTATGAAGAAAGATCACAAATGCAGTGGGACATCTGTCCTTCCTGACCGCTGGCCATAATCTCCAGAAATCTTCTGAATAAGATAATTTTATTAATATAGATGTGATCATTAGTAAAGAGTAAGATAGATCTCTTTAGCTAAGCCTACACCTTGCAATCTCACCTCAGTGCATCATAAAGCAATGGAAAGAACACTGTTCAGCAGACTGGTTGTTTGTGAAGATACCATGGTGATGGGCATGTGATAAGATACGGTTTATTTTTACAAGGCAATAATTCTTACTTACCTATTTCCCTCAGGGCATTCTGAGGACTAATCAGTTCATGTTTGCCCAAATCTGTGAAAGGCCATATAAGTACTAAGTATTATTGTTATTACCTTGTTATGATATTGACTCTACCACATTGAACTGCAGTACTTTCCTCTACTTCGGTGTAATATTACCACGAAGTGTTTATATTCCCGTAATGTAAATGTTTCCTTTCGAAGGCGAGTTGAACAGCTTATTGTTACATGTGACCTACAATATAATTTATTTACATGAGCCAGGAGACTCTAAAAATGTATTCTAGGGACCTTTCCAGTTAGACTTAACGCTTTTACATTCTCAGTTTGTTCTGAACAGCGTTTGTTGACATGCATTTCCGAAAACCTGCTTGGCCAATCCATACAGCCCTCCAGGGCCCTGTGTTTTGCTGCACCAGTAGGCATGCTGTCATTACTTTGGCACCAAAATACAGCTGACTGTAAAAGCTGGGCGGCTATTCCACTGCTGAATTCACCTGATTTGGAAGCGCTGAGCCTTGTCCTAAGAGCAAAGACTTAACTGTGCAAAGTCAAACCCGCAGGCCTGTGCACTGATTAGCACTTAAGCCAAGTGCCAACTCGCCCCCAACTCCCCCTCAAAAAAACTCCCACAAAGCCACCTGATCTGTCAAGTTTGCTCTTACTACCCATATTCCAAGCTGACAGATATTTACTCTCTCCTCCCCGCCAGCCCTTACATCTGGATCAATGGGGACAGGCTTTCCACCCCTCAGAAGATTCACTTACATTAAGTGGCGAGGTGGAAGCAGTGAATGAACAATAGACGGCTGTCAGGCTCGACAGCAGGGCATGGATGTATGAGCGTGGAGCTGACAGCGAGGGCCTCAGAGGGTAAACTGCTTTGCTGAAACTAATTAAACAGATGAAATTATTACATGAATATGCAGATGTTGTTTACATTTTACCATATGGTATTATTTCAGGTAATAACTCGCAGGAGGATCCCTTCCTCTCATCAAGAGGAAATGAGTTGAAAAGGAGGCTCCACGTGTCACCTTTCAGTTGCTAGGCAGACATTGATATGGCAGCCTTCTCTCCGAGTCGCGGGGAAACTCTTCTCCTTGTAGCTATATGACACCAGAGAGGATTTGCATTCTTCACACTATGCAGTGTTGGAAGAGATTATCTTTTATTAAGCGTAAATGTTAGGGTTGCAAAATTTTTCCCGTTATGCACAGAAGGCATGCACTTTTCCAAATGTTGATTCCCACCGTGCGCTTTCCAGCTGAGATGCTGCCAATCCATAGTCCATAGGTTCGAACTGACAGATCTGTCCAAATATGTAGAGGCTGGAAGTATGACATTTCTGCAAAGTCTGACATGTGGCGGTGCTGGTTAGCATTTACTGCTTTGCTAACCTGAAGTGTTGATAACAGAGGCATTCCTTTTCAATAAGGTTCCATTCATCATACTGAAAAGGTTGCTCTCTAGAATTATAGAGGCACAGGACTTACTGTATCCAACGGTTTAAAAAAATTGCTAATTATATGCATTTAGGATGGGTAGTCAACTAGAATCTGACATGCCGAATTGCTGTACAAGCCAGGCAAAGATACATACGGAGAACAAGCAACACTGCAAGTATTTCTAAAAAGTGTTAAGTTTGGAAGTGTGACAATGACGGACCATAGCCAATGCAGTGCTGGAACTGCCTCGTTTGGGAGTTACTCGTTACCAGATATATTCAGGAAGGATAACTGCTGAAATGTAGCCATACTCATGCTGTCTGCATCCAGCCTCTGATGAAAAATTGTCACAAATCTTGAACAAATAAATAGAGATGTAATTGCCAGACAAGACTAACAATGCTACTCATTAACAGCTCATTTTGCAGCGATGTCTACCTCTTAAAGACGAAGATGCGAGTGCCCAGTCATTTTGCGACTCGATTATTCAAAGCTCCCATCCTAAACCAATTCAATATTAATGCAAGTGATACTGCTTTCGGGCTGATTCAGCATCTCAGTTCTACAGTGGCCATTTTCATACCCTCTGAATGATCAATGGCACCACCTTTTTGATTAGATGCACAAAATATCTTTGTATTACTCACTTCATTGCTGCTTCTAAATGTTCCTAGGTGATATGTGGACTGACCGTAATGATCTTTTCCCAAAGGCTCAAGTACCAGATATGTTTCTGTAGCTCATTGATAGGGGATAATGCCAAGTTACATCACCACTGCACTGACAGATTGGTTGCACATTGCCACTGATACATTTGGCTTCCAAATATCTTTCTTAGGTACATCATTTTAATAGATCATTGGGGTCACTGGTGACCTGTACCATTTAAGATGTAAGGACATGATGTCAGTGAGGCAAAATGCGGTCTTGATTCAAGCTATCATATTGTATTTTTTAAACAAGAAATTTTTTTTCTCTTTACCACTGTTTCCTTTGTAAAAATCTCACTGAATAACCAGTAGAACTCCCTCTGACCATTCTGAGTGCATGAGCAAGGGAAAAAACCATGAATTCTCCTTGACTTAGAGATAGCTTCATACAGAGACAGTGCTACAAGTTTGGAAAGAATCTCTTTGACTTTGTCGTCTGACATAAACGTTTAGCAGTATAACATATATATCAAAACAAACCAGAACAGTTCACTTTATATACATTCCCTTTGGAGAGGAGGTGAGAAAACAAACACAGAACAGATGTTAGTTATGCTTAATGTACTACTGGAGGGTACTCGGATACTAAGGTGATGAATATGGTGAAAGAAATGAGTGTTCTCTTCTGCAACTGCTATTCCTAACTGACAAAAAAACAATGAGAAGTGCTTCACTCCTCTGCTCATCAACGCACCACCTAACAACCAAACACCGAGGCATAAACACTCTGGATTTTCCTCAGGAAACTAGCACACACAGCAAATGTTGCAACTAATTACTGACTGATATCTACCTTTCCCTCCTCGTTTGGTGCTGTTGAAAGTTGGCTTTGATCACTCAAAAAACCACATTCCTCTGCAATAAATGAAATCACTGCAGCAGTTAGGAAAACTTTCTGTAAATTCCTACAGATTATCTTGTCAAAATCTTTGTCTTTCTTGTTTTATTCATAGCATTACATATTATATTATACAAAGAAATCTTGTTTTAGAAAACCATTAATTTTTCACTAGAAACTAGTCCGCTGGGTTGCAGGGCAAGCCACAGGTTTTGTTGGGCACACAGGGGGTCCACTTATCTCATCCCTGCCCGAGACCTGCCACCGCACATTTTTGTTTAACCACAAGCACCTCTTCCCTGCTAACAAAGACACCGGGCTGTGGAGCAGTTCTGATCTCTCGTTATGAAGCTTATTGTCTGCCCATAATGTATACTGCATTTCCTGGTCCTACTGAAAAAGAGCCCTGGGGGGAGAAAGGCAACAGCATGGAAATAAATTCAAGAACTTCAGAATCAGGATAAGAGAAGAACTTGCTGCGAGTGATCAGAGGGGTGGACAAGGGAACAAATGAAACAAGAAGTGCTACAACAGGAGCTGAGAACTTCCTGTTGTTGGCATCACGGGAGGTGGAGAACGACTGCACACATATCACTGAGCAGGCACTGCCTAAGGCTGTTACTGCTGAGCAGAAATCATGATGTAGCTATTATTAATAATAGTATAATGGTGCTCAGAGGTCTCTCAGTGGTGTTAGAAGCAGCAAATGAGACACCAGATGAGGCCTGGAGAATAAGGTCCTGCCTTATGCCTTTCCATCTTTTCCAATTTACCTCTATCAGACAGGCTTTCTACAAGTCTCTATTACTTCAAACACCTGTATGTCGTATAATCTGAAAGCAGACTATCCAAGTAATGTGCAAATGCAAGAACATAAGTATATATCTATCTAATCTCCCCAGAAATTCACCTTTTCTTTTCTTCTATTTACTCCAACAGTGCATCACTACCAGTCATTCACTGGACTTTTTTTCCCCACTTGCTGAAGTGTTTAAAATGCTCCATCTCAGTCTTCTGGCTGTCACACTATTCCTTTAGTAGTACTGTACTGCTCTCCTCAGCTCCCCGTCTGGGTCTTGTGAACTTTTGTGGACACAACTGTGCTTTCTTTGTTTGTTTCTTTAGTGATACCAAAAAAAAAAACTAGGTAAATTTTGGGTTTTTTTTTTCATTTGTTCTTACTTGCCTTTTGTTCTTCTTCCAAGAAATCGACTCTACTTGGCAGGCATTAACTGTGTAAGATAACTTACTAACACTGTAAGACATGGAGTTAAATGTAGCATGATTAACAAACATATGCGATTTATCATGCAGAGTTGAGCTAAACTGGGGCTTCTTACCTCCACTAGAAAGTCCCAGCAAGCAAAGGGCAGCAGAACGTCCATTTGTTTTCTTCATACCAGATTCTGTTTCAAGGTTTCATACTTTAGTATTTTGCCACCTCAGGTTTAAACTTTCCCTAGTGCATGTAAAATGATGTAGATCGAGTCATAGCACAGACAGATTTGGCCTGAAGTCTCTTGGATGAAGGCCCAAACCTAAGAGAAAAAATAATTCAGAAAACTTTGCATTCAAAATAAAATGATACAAAGGAATTGATGTGTGCTTCTGACACAGAAAAGCCACAACTGTGTAACATTTCCCTTGTCCAAACTTCATGATGATCTGTGTTGAAGAGGAAAAACTAACGCCAGGTCTGGAGCTGTGTAGATTTCCACTATGGTATTTCATCTTAATAGACATGATATATCAACTAGGCTTTTCTTTTGCTTTTGTTTTGTTTTCTACAAGTTGTTTTGTTGTTATCTAGAGGGGAAGACAGATACTTTGAACGTTATGTATTTATATTTACATAGGATTGGTTTTGGTTTGTGCCTAACTCACAAAGCAAAACAAAAATCTACAAAATATTGCCCTTGCTTTAAATACCATTCCCAAGATTTCCAAGCCTTTTCACGGTTGCGTTTTGTCCTTCCATCAAGGGAAAGCATCTCAGACTCCTAGAAAATAGCAAAAAGATATTTCTTACAGGATATGGGGAGGAAAAAGGGTTTCAGATATGAAACAACAAATGGTCCCAAAATTGCAAACAAACAAAAAATTGAAGTATTTTGGTTTAGAGAGAGGTTTGAAGAAAAACCTCTGCTTGAACAGCCATAAATTATGGTCCTTAGTATCTCATCATGTATATACAAATATGTGGTCGATGATTTCCCACCTGCTAATCCTTTCTCCCTTACTTTTAGAAGATTCTCCTCCCATCAGTAGTCTATACAAGGGTCAGCTTCCCAGATCTATGGACTGCAAAACTCAGGATTTGATTTCCCATCTGAGTTACTGATGGTGCTTAACCTCAAGTGAGATAATCATTTAACCAAGGCTAGTTCTTGCTTTTTTTACTGAAATGAAAGAAGCAGTGGATATACTATCTTTGTTAAGTTTATATTCAAGAACAGTCAGAAATACCAAAATAATATTTCTGGAAGTATTTTACATGGTGACTAATGCAAAATATTTCAGCTGTGTCAGGATCCATCCAATTCTAGGTTATGTTTTGGCATTCCAGACAAAAGATGTCCTGGCAAAAATCAAATTGAGAAACAGGTAATATGATTACGACAATTTATATTTGTAACAGTTGTGGATGGTAGCATCAGTGCTTGCTAATCCTTTGATAAATTCTTGTTACCTTTCAGTTCCCAAAAGTATCTATGCAAGTATAAGCCATATTGGAGGCAGATGCTGCAGCAGCTGAAAACAGTTGCCAAGTGGTATTTTGTTTGTTGGAGTTTTTTTCATCTAGGTATTCTTAACTGTTATGTTACACGCATCAAACAGGTCTTACTCCTGGCACAATTCATGCAATGTTCTGGGACATTGGTTAATACAGCTGGTATTTTCCCCCCTGCTTCTCACTGCTCTCTTTCCCACATCTTCATGTTAGGCCTCATCTCTCAGCCTTTACTCAGATGAGTAATAATTTTACTCATGTAAGTAGTGCCACTCGAGTAAAGAAATGGCAATAAGCTTGAATGAATTGCAGAGTCATTCATATTTAAGCCAATCCAGCAAAACTGGTTTTTTTTTCCTTTCCTAACCTTGAAACATCGTAATGGAACTTAATAAGACAGAAGAAAAACTGATTTCAGCACAATTAAATTTAAAATTGGGTGTCTTTTACAACAACTCCTGTTAACAGGAACACAACATCTGCTCCGCTCTTTTAAATCTTATACACAAGAGCGAAAAAAATACCCTAGAAGTCTTTACTTTCACTTATTACCTGAATTTGGAGAAACTTTAGATATCAATGTCGTTACCTTTTTGTAGTTTTACACTGTCTCCCATTATTGAAAAATCAGATTTTTTTTTTTTTTTTTCTCCTTTATTTAATATCAGGAGGGCTTCGTGTCGTCTCTGGTATTCATCCATTTTATTCCTTAAATGCCTGCAGAGGCTTGAGTTTGTTTATTTATAAGTTCTGGAATTCATTCACTTTTGTTATTATTTTCTGAAATTAAAGAGAGGTTGGTTGGCTGCATAGTGAACATAGAAGAGAGCATCGACCTCATGCATCACTTTGCAGACTATTCCTGGTTTTAAAAGGAGTGAGCACAAACACGTGTGCAGGTACGTGTCTTCATGAGAGCATGCATGTATGCAAATAGTATTGTCATATAAAAAGGCTGGAAAGGTTTGGGAGCTCAAAAGCAGTATCTTTCCCCTCTAAACTGCTTTATTACTGGCATTCCCTCCCTCTTGGGCATGCGTTCAGCTGAGACTAGGCCAAATTGGCAGTCATTTTCAAAGTGCTTGGCAGCCCCGTGATCCCCGGGAGTTTTCAGCTGACGTCTCTCTCTCAACTAGTCTATGCAAGGGTCAGTGGGAGACCTGACTCCCAGGCCTGGGCTTGCTCTGGCTGTGTCATGAGTCAGGACCAATATAAATTAAAACCTTAAAGCCATACTGTGAAGGCATTCCTTACCCCCTGAGGTTTTTTTTTTTTCCCTGTGACAGATTGCCTTTCTACTAGTTTCCTATTTTTTTATTCTTGGATAATACAGTAGCAAGTATGTTCCTTTGAGTTGAAGAAAGGGGGAACATCTGGTGAAGAAAGAGTTAAACTTCCACCAAGTTTTTAATATTTTTGGTAGATTTGTTGATGCTCAACAAGCAGGAGTGAAATAATAATAATAATACTAGGGGCCGCTTATCACTTACAAACAATAGTCCAATGACAATGTTCACACTGACGGAAAAAATGGGAGTAGAAATTAATAGTGACAGTCCTGCAGGAAACAAGGGAGAAATTGGATACCAAGTTATAAAATACAGACTAACCCAATAGGCACATGCTGCTGTTATTATATTAATATTGTTAAAAATATCAAAGCACTTTAAAAATGGAATTGTACTGTAGGTAGATGGACAGTATTATTTCCACATTCTTTTAAATAGAAATTTTCACTCTTTGTTTGGCTTGGAGGCATGGATGTAATTTGTTGCTCAAAAATCAGTAGCTGAATGCTGTGAAAAATAACTCAGGATTAAAGTCTCCCATCTGAAGGACAGAATCAGGCTACACAGAGCACTCTCTCTGTTATTAACAAAACCGTCTGAGTCACTGCAGGTATGGATTTCACTGATGTTGTTCAAGAGTGTGATGGGTTGTGTTTATTTAGTTAGAGAACAGGGAGGGGTTGTTTATACCCCATGCAAAAATAAACAAAGACCGAATGCATGTATATAAAGAAGTAAACATGAGCCACAAGAAATGTCACCTACCAAAACCTAATGATGAACCTAATCCCATAGCCCAGGCTCAGACAAATACAATCCCTCTTAAAAAAAAAAAATCGGCAGACCACCCCACATAGATAAAGTTCATAATACAAGCTGTAGATCCTGAAGGAAAAGACCACAGTGCTGATATTAACAATTCAAGGTGTTCCTGCAGCTGCCGCTGTATTTTTCCTGCTATGCTTGTGCAGTACCTAGCATGGTGGAGGCCGATCCCTGACATATGCATCAGAGCCTGGATAATAATGATGCCTCACAGTAGTGTAATTTCAGCTGAAATCAGGGGATTAGGGAATCAATGTGGCTTCAGATAATGCCTCAAGAGGGAAAGGGGTTCCTGGAAGGGTGCAAGATAACCCTGCCAGAGGCTTCTCCTCCATGCAGTCCCCAGGTGGAAATGAGGGATAGCTGTTGCCTTTGCTTTTCCCCCACCTGAAATGCTGGAGGGAGCTGTGAGAAGCAGTGTCAGTACCCAAGGCTGGGTGATGGAGGCAGCACAAACAGCAGCTCCGTGCCTGGTTTTGCTGGGGACATATCCCAGGTGGGCACATGGCTTTGTACCACCCCGATGCTTGGCGCTGATTAAAGGACTTGATCAAAATCCACAAAGTAAACACTCCACGATGCCCCAAAGCTTGTTCTCTTTTTCAGCTGATTGTGAACAAAAATATCTGTTCTCTCAAAGAGACATCAAGCAAAGTCCACAACCCATTTTCTTTCAAAAAGGCTTCTCCATGCAAATAATTTCACTCTGGGCTTTTAGTAAGGACCTATTTCCTCTCCTCTCAGTGTACCACGAGACAGACCTTCATTTTCTACCAGACACCAAGACTTGACTTAATAAGCAATGGGGGTAAAACATCCGCTCCTTATGTGTAGGGTATCCTGAGGTACATACAAGCATCGCTCTAAGATGTGATAAAGTAATCTAAAGCCGGGCCCAGCCTGCCAGTTCAGGCCTAAAGGGATTTGATTCAGTGTCAAAACCTTTGGCTCAGGAGGTCACTCTCTCTTCTTGCTTTTCTTATAACAAAGGCAAAGGGTTGGGGGGGGAGGGTTTTCTCCTCTTTTTTTTTTTTTCTTCTTTTTTTTTTTCTTTTGTCTTGTGAATTCATCAACTGTTGTTTGTTGAGCAGCGGGCCTTTATTCAGCCTACTGAAACATTTTCATTAGATGGAGGCCTCTGAAGTACGCTGGCGGCTGGGACCGCGCGAGGACAAAATCTTAGGCCTCTCCAGAAGCTGGCTGATTGAAATCAGCACTGTGTCAGGGGCTGTCATATCTCAGAAAAGACATAAAACACACGGAAACATCAATAAGCAACAAGCCTCTGACAGCTCTGAGACATTCCAGCTGACAAGAAGAGAAAAGGGGTAAGGTTAGGGCTCATGGGGGATATTTAAAATGCCTAACAGCCAGCCGAAGTGTTGGCAGGCTTCAGGGAGGCCCAGAAAAGACAAGATAAAGTCTATCAGGTTATCACCTGGTTCGAGATGGATCCCTCACAGCAAGGCCACAGGGATGAGACAATGACACAACGGCTTTTTTTTTTTTACTATTATTATTATTCTTTTATTATTTATTTAAAAATGTATCAGAGAAACAGACTGCATTTACACTGAGGTTACCCAGACAACGTTTGTGCTGGAGAAGATTAAAAAAAAAAAAAGAAAAAGGAGAAGAAATGTAAAAGAGGGAGGACAAAAAGAGAATCCTGCGAGTTAAAGAATTCTGCTTCCAGCTACCATGTACAGAAATCAAAAAGGATTAACAAGTTTTTTTTCATTTAATTTCCTGTACACCAGACGCTTTTGTTAAGAGATCAGAGATATTGCTATTTATTGAATTTTTAATATGATCTTTATTAAAAGGCAGCACACATGTTTGGTTTTCTATTTTTTCTTTTTTTTTAAAACATGCATGGGTATAAAAATCAAAGCACAGGAATGAACCATGGTTGTTTGATTTTGGTCTCTTTATATGATGGTGATTCAGAATCTTATTTAAATTTTAAAATAATAAAAACCCAACCCACACAGAAACGGCCCCTCATCCTCCTTTTAACTCACATCTATTCTGCCAGAGCAGCATTTTGACCAATCAGATCATGAATTCTGCATTCCGAGTCAGTGTAAGACCAAGATATGACATGCATAGCCAAGTAAGACAGGCTATGTGTAAGTAATTAATTATTTTAGATTTTTAGATTAACAATCATACATTCAGAATTTCACCATCAGCTTGCAAATCTGCAATCACCATTGTGCATGCTTATTTGTTACATGCAATAGCCCCATGTTAGTCGTCAACATGGACTGTATCACTAATGAAAGGAGTAAAAACCAAACTACATGACCCCTTCCCATTCCTTGGTTCTGGGTGCTAAGGAATAGGACCGATTTTGTCCTGGAAGAACCAAGATGGCTGGAGCAGAACCTGTTTTGCCCAGTCATTTACAACATGCATCAAACCACCCTCTCCAGTCACAGTCAACAGCAACAGAAATTCCAGCCTCCCCTTCCTTAAATATCTGGCATGACAAAAGTATAGTGATTTCGTAAGATTATTCTTGTGCTAAAATCTAAATAAAAGGAGGAAAAAAAACCACACCACCATAGTCTGACCAAAAGACTACATACTTTCTTTTCTATCTGTAGCTCCATAGTATTTCTTCAGAAGCTGTAACTATATTCTACAACCATTTAAAAAGTAGATTAAACTCAGACTTCATGAAATATCCTACTTGTTTTGTCGTTACCTGCTCATATTTGTGTAAATCCATAGGTTTCAAAGAAGTTTTACTAATTATCGTTGTGCTAGGCTGAAGCTTAGGAGACTGAGGTTCAAATACTTTCTTCTGCCAGACTTGTTCTGTATGACTTGTGAACCATTGTGAACCTCTTTGACAAAACCTTCTGTAACCTAAGTTGATGGACCTCAAGAGTGAGGATGGACACGAGTTCCACCACCTCATGTTTAGTTTCTTTTTCTAGCAAGGTTTTCCCTTTCTGTCACATCAGGTGGGTTTCACAGTGCCTGGAATCCCATATATCTTGTGGCAGACCATGTCAGGAAACTTCATGATAGCAACCTTGGTTTTGTTGACCACAACATTGTAATGGGCAAGTAAACTAGAAGAAAACTTCTGGGGCAGCCACAAGACCCAAAAAGTATCCAATAGATGGCTCTGAGGAACCTCCAAAAACTAATGGTTAGGGACAGAATTTTATTCCTCTTATCTACAGGTTGCTGCTGCACAGCAGGGCAAATACAGCCTTTGGGCTTCACCTTCCAAAATGTGAACTGGCAATAACAGTTCTCCCCTATGGCACTCACTTGTTGTGAAAACAAATTAATTGTAAAGTTAGAAATCTCTGGACAGCATGGGTCACATAGTTTAGATGGTTATAATGTCTGGAGTCCTCGGCAGTGTCTCATGTGATAAAGCAAGAGCTCAGCATTGGCTTAAAGACCTACTCCAGAATACAGCAAGAGGTATAGTCAGCATTACACATAATCAAGGGAAAACAAGCAGAGTATAGTAAAATGTATTTACACAAAACATTTCTACACAAGCATCAGGTTTATGAAAGAAAATTAGTAAGTCAGCAATTCCTACTTATGAAAGACAAAGATATGATTTTTCCTTGTTTGTTCAAAGGGTATATTCTGGTGACTAGTATGCCACAAAGTTAGGAACACCAGAGGATTTATATCACTCAGATTCCTTTCATCAGCTTTTTAAAATCAAAAGCACTCTTCCAAAAGATGTCCTGAGCCTGAAGTGAGGACAACGAAAGTCTCTTGACTGAATGCAGCATGTGTCAACCTGGACACCCTTTGACCCACCAGGTTATTTCGACTTCTGGAACTAAGAATTCCAAAGAGGATACATCATCTGTGTCTTTTCTTTTTAATGGCAAGTTGGAGCTATATCTAACATCAGAAGTAATTACTCACTGTATCAATAATCGTGAAGGATGGTATGCAGAACACAGATGGCCTGTGGGGAGCAGCAGGCATAGACAGAATGGTCCAGGTGCTATCTGATGTTGGTGGAAGTTAAAGTCATCTTCCAGTTTGGCACAAGAGAATTTTTAAGATTACAGGAGTGCAAAGGTGAGCATTCATATACTCTCACACCTGACCTGTGCTTTCTAAAAACCACCTGTATCTCAAGATCTAGTGAAAATATCTGAAGTGATATGGGCTGTTGCCTTTTTTTTTTTTCCCCCTACAGACTTTTATGACAAGTATTTTTCTAAAGCCAAATCCATTTAACAACTTTGCTGGGGAAACTGGTTTTTCTATAGTTAAAAATAAAAGTAAATGTTCATTTTTTAAGTGTTTTGAGCAGGAACTTTGTTTCAGGTGCCGTGGTCAAAACAGGATTCTCTTCTTTCACTGAATAAAAGAATGCCAGGTTTGGTTGGTTGGTTTTTTCCCCCTTTTGTCCTTCTCTAGTCTTCTTTTGAACATATTTTTTTGAAGGGGGAAAAAAAAATAAAATGTAACAAAAGACTTTTTTCCCCTTGAGATTAAAAAAAACCCACGGTACCAGAACTCCTACTTCTTAAAAGTCCACAAGATGAACTTAAATACATGAGGTTTTTGTTCCTCTGTGTAAAGACTCAGCGTATGGAAGTTGCACTGAAAACCTGCCAAAGAACCTTCCTAAGACTGAAAAATCTGGTTCACTGATCACTTCCTTTTAAGTGTATCCGGCAACCAGCACTATTTTTGTGACTCAGACAGCAAACTGATTTATATGTGTTCTCTAGCTATCAGGAATTTAAAATCCCCTAGCATGAGATTCCCTGCTATGAGATAGAAAGTTGCTTCTAAATGCAGTAATGAAAATCTCATGTCAGCCACCGGATTCTTAGAACCTCCAGTAGCTCAACTTGAGACTGCAGCTTCAATGAGCTCCACCTTATTTCCATTGAATAATTCTACATAGAAGTTCACAAAATGATGCACTAAAACTTAAGTGGTTAATAAACAAGCTTACAAATAATAATAGGCTAATAGCTTATTTGTGTGTCAGCAGGATTTAAACATAATACAGAACTGTGCTAAAATTTTAAACTCCCATGGGAAGCCAAACTGAGACATGACTACAGGTACCACCAAAGGGATACTTAGAGTGGAAATGGCCCAATTCCTTTTGCAGTAATGAAGAAGTGATTTCATTAGAAGTCAACATGGTTCATTAACATCTATGATTAAGTGTTACTACAGGATAACACTGTCAGAAGGGTTTTTTTTTCTCCCTTTTTCTTTCAATGTATGGAAAAGTATGGTCTGAACTGTGGTGACCACCTTGGTGGTCAGTGCTTGGTCTGAATGCCAATACATAGTCAATCTCAGAAGTGGAAACTGTGGGCAAATCCAAATTACCGCCTCTGTCCTTGCACTGACTTCTCATGCATGTCAACAGAACTTCTGGGGAACTTCTTAGAGGTACAGTAAGTCTCTAGGATCTTTTCCGCAGAGATCTGTAGAAGAATTCTTTCTAGGCACAGGGATAATCATGGGAAGGTAATGGAAGACTGTTCACAGTTCCAGTGATGTAGCCTGTTTCTCCATCACTCAGAGAAGCAGAACTGGACTTCTTACTTATAGCCAGTCCAGGTTGTTGCATCCCCTAGACTAGACAAAAAACTCCCATAAACTGAGATAAGAATAAGAAATAAGGGGTGAGGAACTTAGAGATAACAGTATTAGTAACTCTAATGAAGAAGACACTGTGTACTGCTCCAGCAAGAATACATAGGCAGGAATTAGGAACGAATTAAAAACAGTTTCCATAGGTGAGTTCAGGAGGATTTAAGTGGTCCTCTAGTCTACTCCACCTAGGAAATGCTCATCCTGGAATTGGTCTGGGATGAGTGCCTCCTGCAAAATGCTTTGCCTGGGACTTGTTGCAACATTCTCTTGGCTTTGACTGCAAAGACAGTAGCTCTTGGAGTGTCATCACTGGGTAAGGTGAGCAGGATTTACTATGCCTTAAAGTAGTTACATGCAGCTTCAAATTCAATGAGTTCAGTGGCAATAAAAGTCCAACAAAGTATCATGTTTACATGAACATGTGTTCATGCAGCACAACGCACTGTGCAAATACATTTCCTAATGTGTTCTGGGATTAATTTTGGTGAAATGGGAGTGTAGTCCTGCTGAATCTCCCCACACAATCTGAGTGTACACCATCAAGTACCACCCCTGCAAGAAACCTGTTAGGTTAGATAGTGACAAAAAAAAGCCACTCATCAAGTAGTGTGACTGTTGCAATTTGTGAGCTGTGCTTACTGTCCTCTAGACTTTGATTTAAGAGCATTATGAAACTATGCAATTTTGGTGTAGTCTTTTTATTCCTGTGGTAGTTCATGTCTGTGGGTAAGCATTTTATTTTATCTGAGCCACGGTGCCAGTTATTTTCTGAAGCTCTTGAGTTTCCCTTTGATGCCACTGAAATTAAAACCAGAGCTGCAGATAGTACCATGCTGTTTGTCACAGAGTCAGAGGTTAGAATGCATTTGCTGCTATTTATTGTGGCTCATCGACTGCAGTAGTTACTGCTCATCCCTGATACAAAAATATTAATAACAGGCAACTCAAGAGGGGCATATAACTGACTTTGTCAGTCACCATCAGCATTATGAAAAACACAGTACAAAACTATCAGCAAATCTCTCCGTGCTGCAGAAATCTTACTTGCCTTGGGAAAATTAATTAGAAGAATTCCAACCTTAAATATTTTATTATTTATACAAACAATTTGCAACTTTAGTAATTAAACACTAAAAGATGTCTCTGCATTTCCTATGTATAGATGGTGTAAAATGTTAGAAAGTACATTGTCCAGTATCAATTTATTTCTAAAATACACCAAAATTTCCTATCTATGCACAAACAGCTAATCATGGAAAGAGCTAGATTACATATTCTCAACTATAATTTAAAAATTACAGCTAACTTTTCTTCCTGTCTACTTGGTGCATCCTTACCCTAACCTGGGTCTGAAATAGGCATGAGGGAGCGATGGCGTTTTCCAAGATTTTTTAATAGGAAAACATTTGGCAATGCTGACATTAAAAAAAAATCAATAATGGCCACTCAAACTCCTCCAAAGACAGGTCTGCAACATAGTTCAAGGTAGAGGAGCTACAAGTGCTGACAGCTACCAACAGGTGTATGGTATCATAGTGTCCATCACTCCAACTGCATGCAGACCTTGCACTGACCTCTCTGAAGCATCATAGTTTATTCTAGCTTGAGTGCAGAGCAGAGTAAAGCAACTCCTTCAGCAGTCTGCCATGGTTCTTATGGCACAGGGGACTTTGCAGTCACACATAGGTGCAGGAGACCCTGCAGAACTTTAGCTTGGGATTTTAGTTTCTTTTCACTGCTCTATTTTGAAGCAAACAGAAGATTGTCATGTTTCTGAGTCTATCCTGTGTTTCCATGTTTTTGCCCAATAGGTAACTTTGTCCTCAACATTTCTTGGGGCATGTCGTGCAGGTTTTGGAGAGAAAAAAAAAAAAAAAAAAAGAACGTAACATATTCTACAGAAAGTCTTTGGTGCTCTGGGTAATCTCCCTAGACAGAGACACTAGTGCTTTCACCCACTGAGATCACATCATGCCTGGGGACCTCTACAACTTGTGCAACAACTGTATAGCATGGCCCTGCAGACCAAAAAAGGTCCACAAACCAAAGCTAGGAAACATTGCTCGAGGATGTATCTATGAGCAGTTGCCAAGAGAGGAAATAAAATGCAGAGAGAGGTAAAACACAAACATGTGGAAGCAGGGTTTATAATCCTCATTCTCAGGTGTCTCCACCATGCAAGCCCCAGCCTTTTACCCTCCAAAGGTGAGTCAGAGCAAAGAGTTTATGCAATAAACTGCAGATGGAAAAGGTAAAACATGCGCATCAGAAAATTAATTTGAAAATTAAGAACAAATGTACACTTTAAAATAATATATAATTAGCTGGTTTTAATTTCCACTTCGCTACCATTTAGAAAAAGGTGAAGGAAGTTCAATAAAATGAGTTGCTTCTGTTCAACACTAGTCAAATTAATTTACATACCCAAATACTCTTTAATAATTTCATGATACAGGTTTCTTTTATCCAAATTTTAGAATATATCTATGACATAGTTATCTCAGCCTGCAAATACTGTTGCAAAATCCTGATACATTGTGCAACAGAATATTATTAGAGGAAGAAAAGTAATTTCATTATTTGCCATGACTCTGATTATGCATCCTACAATACAGTTAGAAGATAGAAGTGCTCTTTCCTTTTTAAAAAATAAAAGAAAGCAGGCCATCAGACTGCTGTACTTGATATCCCATTTCTCTAGCAAGAATATACTATCTATCTGCAGCAAATCTGCTTCCAACATAATCTTTTGTTGCTCTTAATTATCTAAAACACCCCAGCCAAAAGCTCCTGCCTTCTCTCCATCATCGCAGAGGCATGAATATTTTCAATACCTCATATACTTTAACTCCACTAATATGCAATATCAGACCTGTCTGTTCCATCTGAGAATACTCTATCACACCCTTTGATGGCAAGCATCACAGACGCTATTTACCCATTCTGTGTTCTGTTGTCTTTCCACCTCATCTTGACTGAGGTTTCAATACAGGTTCTTGGAATAAATCTCCCTTCCTGAAGAAAAAAAAAAAAGCTACACCTACAAACATTGAAGTGAATGGCTCTTAATACCAGTCAAACTTAGGTAGCTTTTGCACTGTTGACATAAAGAGCTATTTCTAAGCCTCATAATTTGCCCATAATCAGCATTAATGACAATTTCACTTCAGCTCAGTGTACAAACATATTTACCACACAGCTATCTAGGGATGATAATATTAAGCACCCAGTCAAAGCACAGAATAAATGTTATATCTAAAAGAATTCAAATACTTTTTTTTGCAGTTTTTCTAGGTTGCTCAGTCTTTAGTGCTTCTAAGATTCTGGGGAAGGAAAAAGTCAATTCTCTGGACTGACTGCTACCTTTCAATTTCTCATTAGTGCTACCACATTAACACTCGGAGCAGATGTCAGCAGACCAGCATGTTTACAATAAAATCTGAAAATTTTTTTCCAGGAACTCCTAAGTTTCACATCTTTCTGATCCATCTTAATAGTTCCTATTTTGCTGATGACTCACATATAGCTCTGATTCAAATAGAGCTAAAATGGAAAATATCATTAAAAGCTTTGTATTTTTAATTTGCATTTAGTTTCTGAACTGTTTCTGACCTATGATATTTTCCTAAATAGACTGAGACTGATAACTATACCAATCTGCACATTCTTAAGGATAGATCACAAAGAATTTCTTCATTTGGAAAATGCCTAAATCCGATAAGGCTCATTCTGTCTGTATTCTGTCCAACGGCATATGCCCAACCTAACAATACCATGCCATTATACTAACATAGCTTCATTATGCTGCCAAATTTGCCGCAAACACTAATATCCAACTTTTCCAAGGTTTTTATACAGACTTAATGTAATATTTCCACATGCACAACATGTGTATGGTTACCAACTGATAACAAAACCAGTAGCATTCATTAAGTATTGCTATAAATCTCTCCACTGAAACAGCAATAATATCGCCTTCCAGCAACCACAATAAATGTAATGCTTAATCTCTCTCTGTGATATTGTATAACTCTAGCCTGCAGCGAGACTTCCACTGTAGGTGGTACTGTAGAGGATAAGTCTGCAGTGACAGCACATGATGTGTTCCTCTTTCCCAGTATGCAGAAGTTTGTGAGTTTGAAAGACTATTTTTCTTTTGGCCTTTCCAGGAGTTAGAGGAGGGTAAGAAAGGAAGAAGAGTTAAGACATTTTAAGTGGCACAATACCGCTCTTAGTAGGAACGCTAGGCATTTTTTTAGATTTCTTTTTTTCCGCTAAGGATGCATATTTGATCTATTTCCCTTGAAACGTCACCTTATCCTCATCTCTGTCATCCTTTATATTTCACTCTTTGCTTTACCCTTCTCCAGCACAGTGAATAATGTAACTACCAAAGCAGGTTTTGTGGAATTCACAAAGTTTTTTTTAAGCACATCTCTACAGCGGCAGGTTTTGACCAAAGAAATAACAAAGACACCAAAAAAAAAAAAAAAAAAAAATCTTTTTTTCATGAAAGTTTTCAGTGCCAGCTTCCAGATCACAGAAGCCAAGGTAGCATCCGAATAATATTCAATACTTCTAGGAAGACTCATCCACAGAAAACACCTCCCTTTTTTTAAACATCCGTTCATTGTCCATCACTACGGTTCCCGTTTCCCCAAACGTTCCTATTTCTCACCATCAGCCACCTAAGCACAACCTTTGCTGCAAGCCAACAGGAAAGCAGCTCAGTTGGCTGCATCCTCATGATGAGTGGGACATGCCACACAGAGGAGCTTCCAAACCCCAGCGTTGAAACTGAGCATCCAAATTCCACATGAGGCTATGCAAGACGTCCCTGGTGCTTGTTGCTAAAGGTCAACTCCTGCAGCGTTTCCCTCCCAGGGTATAAGGTGTGGAGGAAAACAGAGAGAGAGAAGCAGCACTGAGCATCCTCACAGGACAAGGACCATCCCACTGGGGCAAGCCACGACCACAGCACTGAGCACCCAGATAAACTCTGCTCTTCGAAAAAAGCAGCAGCGCTCGCCGCAGGCTCCTGCTCGCTGCAGACTGCAGTGTGGTGACAGCCAGCTGAGGACCTGGCGGAGGCCTCCGGCTGGCAGAGCGTGCCCTCCCGGAGCAGGGGCTGTCACAACCGCTTGCTCCCCCTCCCCAGAGCTCCCCTGAATGTCAGGCCGTAATCCTGCCCTGCTGTTCCCAGCCTCCGAAAGCAAAGCTTCCCACCTTCTGCTTTGCTGTTACCATAGGTATGTAGCACAGGGCTGGATTTGACCTAAATTTGATTTATTCCATTTTCCAATGCTTTACAGGGTACTTAAGCTCTAGGTCAGCAAAGCACTTAATCACATGCTTAACCTTAAGCACATGCTTAAGTGCTTAATCAGGGCCTTGTTGCTATATAAAGCACAAAGCTATGACGCAATTTGAAGCAACTGAGTTGAAAAATTGAGACCCTTTTTCTTTCTCATTTGTTTACCTTGATATACATGTATAAGCCAAATTATTCACATTAAATATGTTTAAATATATCCTGGTGTGAAGCTTAATTTAGGAGTTTACAATACAATCTAGGCCAGTCTGAATATTGGGGTCCCTGTAGGATTTGTGGCTATGAAGAAAATTACACTCCCGGCTGCAGAAAGTGACTCCCTTTCATAAAATAACTCTTGCCATATATTAATATTCTTTTCATTCTAATGATTTGTTTAATAAGAAAGAAAAGGATTATCTTTAAAGGTAAACTCACACTGAGCAATTCACATGTAATACAAAGATACTACTTACAGCAAGATGCACCCATATGCACTCTACAGCTACATATGCAGTTTCAAGATTACTATTTTAAAATGTGTACTGCATCCTTATCTAACTTGTCCAGTAGGTGCAATTATTTGTAGAATTTGTTCTACAGTTCTGCAGGAAATTTTCCTTTTGCTCGAATGTTTCAGATTTGCCTCTGCTGTGATTTTCTTCTGACTAAACATCCTCTGAAACATTTTTTTGATGCTTCCCAGACTTACTGGCACTCTGATTACAATATCCTGTTGGATGGATACCATGAAAGCTGCTGGCTTTGGTAACTATATCTAAAATGTACAGAGTGTCATATAAAGCAGTTTATTGAGGGGAGGGGGCCTGGACTTTAAACCAATAATTTTATTTGAACTAGGAATGCTTTTTCATATTACCTTCTTTGCTTACGTTTAACAGGAGCATTAATGCCACACACATTTTATACCATTATTAATTAGGAATTATAGGGTTCCAATAGTTTTAGATAGGACTGGTGATGAACTTTCATATTTATTTATAACATAAAATGCATTTAGAAAAAGCTTCAGCCAAGCTAAGACATAGTTAATGTAACTAAGTCTCAGCTTCTCCAATGAAATCATCAATTCAGCATGAATTTGATAAACCATACATATCCTCCAGAAAACATACAATATCATTTCTCAATGCTGTTTCTATATGACATATAGACATATGCTTGACATATGGACATACGACATATACTTGCTCCTTTTCCCCTCGCATGTAGGGAAATAAAATATCAATATCCTAAATAGTCATTCACACTACAAAAGTTGTCCCCTCTTGTCCTCCTTCCACCAGTTTAACCAGTTGTTCCAGGCTGCAATTAGCCTCTCCTTCTAAATTTTGGCAAAAGCCGTTCGGCTACAATAGGATGATTACTTTGTCTCCCTAACCACACATCAGGGAACTATATAAGAAATAGGCACAAAAATAGCCATATCCTGCCTGTCACAGAGAGAAAAATCACATGGTCACCACCCAGCCCAGCACCGTATTTCCTCTCTTTGGCTGCTTGCTGCACCCATTGGCTGGGACTTCCCAGAAAGGACCACCACTCTTAGCTGTCCTTGAATCAGTACACCTCAGCAGCTTCGGGGCTTCCTAAGATAAATAGTTTATAATCTGGACATGGTCAGAAGAACTATGTTCAAATGGAGCAGAAACATGAAGACTGACATGGGAGCACTATGTTCTGACAGGAACTGCTGCTGGGAAGTGGCTGAGGGACCTTCTGAGGGATAGCCATAAGGCCCCTCTGCAGGGTCTAGCCCAGAGTCAAGCCCTCAGGTTTCTAGTAGGGCATGAAGTTGGAGGGCTTTTGTTGTCTGCCTTGACATTTTTGATACATGTTTTTGTTTTAAAAACCACCCTGAAAATTATTCCAAGCAAGTTTGTGTTGGTTTCACTCTTACCTTGCCGCATCCTGTGCTGTGGAGTTACTTCTGATGTGTAATAGTGTTAAATAAAATAATACTCTATTCGGGGGCTGGCAAAATCAATGTTTTCTATTACAGGATTGGTGTACGGTTTATTTCCATCTATTATATTCTCTGCACAGCAATAGCAGGCTCTCAGTTAGGAGATGAACCCCAACCACTTATTAGTTCATGGCTGGAAGCCATCAGCTCCACATTACACAAAATCCCCGATTCATCACTGCCTCTTTCCATCCTCACACCTTTCAACTCACGCATCTGAGGTAAATACAAAGTAAAGCAGTGGGAAATCAGAACCAAAGTTTCTGCAGTGAGTTGCACTGCATTTTACTGCCTTCTTTTCATTCTTTCAAATCCTTAAAAAAAAAAAAGAGACCTATTTTCTTGTGGGTTATTTCTTTCACAGATAATAGTACAGACTTCAACAATATCTCTGCCAAAAAGGAAAACTCCTTGAACCTTGACTTTCCGTCCTACTACACATAATGAGACAACTACTTAAACTGCATTTAAAAAGTGCTGAGTAGATGAACTCAATGCCTAATGATGTTACTCAGCTTGTCGGCAGCTGATTGACACTAAAAGTAATAAATTAGAACAGAAAATGATTTTACAAGATCCCTGGGATGACAGACAGGCTAAGTATAATATCCTCCATTACAGTTGTCACTAGATTTTATACAGTTCAGATCTGAACAGCCTCGGCAGGAAAGTGGAACAATTTCACAAGATAGATCTTCAGATGATGTAGAGTAGCATAAACCCTCTGAAGTTAAAGAAGCTATCCTGATTTATGCAGACAGGGATCTGGCTCTATATCTTTCTACATGTTTCTGCTCAAGTATTGGAATGAAATTATTTGTTTTCCCATGCAAATCTGGGCAGAGAAAAGCAGAAGCCCCTAAGAGAAGGGTACTGAAGGCTGATGTCTTGGCTGTGTTTATTTCTACCTCCCCCCTTCCTCCTTTTAAAAGGACAGAAAACAGTATTTAGAGCATGGCATCACTGATTTTCTTGGCTGCCTTCATTTCAGGGAATCCCACTGTAAATCCACAGCTCTGTAGAAGCACCTTTTGAATCATTAGCATTCACTGTCAGAATCCTTTGTAACGTGTTAGGATGTGTAAAAGCAGGACAAAAGGCAACCATGTGGATACTCCTCCAAGCTCAAAAAGCCATTATGCCATTCTTCTTTGGGGTTAATGAAAAGAAAAAATAAAAATGTGTATTTGAGCCCTAGCTATCTGTAAAGTCTAAATGACCAGTCTGATTTGGGCTTGGGGTTTTTTTTGCTGCTGTTTTTGTAAACTTCCATTCGTAAAACTTTTCTTTAGAAGAAAACATAGTCTCTTCATGTACAGTTTATTCCAAGCTCAAGGATGACTGTGGATGATTTTAATTCTGCTTCATTTAATGAGCTCTTCTAATGCAGTGATTTTCTCCATGGAAGACCTTAACCACAGTGGCCATTTGCAGCTGATGAATTTTTTTTTTTGTATAAATAATTTATAAAGCCATTGCAGACTTATACTTTTACACTGAGAGAAAGGAAAAAGCAGGAGGGGGGGGAGGACTGCATCTTAAACTCTATTTACAAATTTACCTTGGCAGGCCCTCTTGCTGCCAATAGGAAGCCATGTTGCATATTTAATTTGCTCTTTTGTTACGACGGGGCTTAGGTTAGTTAATTTCAATTTTCGATTTCAAAAGCTATCAAATATGGCTCAGATGAGAAATCAATTTTTCTCAGCTGCCTCTGTTTTTGTGATGGGGAGGTTTCCCATTGGCGAGAGGACAGCCACGTGACACGGCAAGAGATTAGTTCACTAGACCCCGTGTTTCAGCCACCTCAATTACTGGCTGCCTCTTGTAATTTAGCCTTATAACACCTAATTTCAAGATAGAACTCATATTTAATTCATGAAAGCTTCCACAAGAGTAATTGTGAAATAAATTGCCATAGAAAATATCCATTTGTGACTCGTTTTAATTTTGTATGCTACTAGCACGCTATTTGTTCTACTTGTTTAACACTTTAGCACAAACATATTTTATATTGAACTTTATGGACTGCTAATAGGTTATTATTTTTTCACTGTTTCCCCTTCATGGACACACCACTGAATGTCCCTCTCCTTCGTGCAGCTCTGGGTCTAGTAACACTGAAACAGACGTGCGAAACCACAGAAACTTGTAATCTCCTAATTATTGAATGGATTGTTATGATCTGTTCATAACTTTAAAAGTAGCAGATAAAATCACAAGTGATGGTTTGTAAATGGTAGTTAGATGACAAGGATCATTTAAAGGGCCAAGGAATAAATACAGTTTAATTTCTGTAATGTTTTAAACAAACCCATTCATTACATATATTGATGTTTCATGATAACAGCGGTGTATGTATTTTTAATTCTTTAACCAAAATAAATGTTTCCACTGTATACACACCATTTTGTCCTTTTCCTCCCTGTTGCTATGACAACAAGGTGGGTGAGGCCTCCTCAACTGCCAAACTCAGCTGTCATCCCTTCACCCTAAAAGCCTTATAATTGCTTTTATTTGCATACGACAATTAGGCAGGATGGCTCACAGCAAGAAAACCAACCTTTCTCTCCCCCAGTGCACACAACGCCAGCCTGTAATTTATAAAAGATACACGCCATGTGGTGGAGCACTAAAATAGAGTGATGAGTCCTTTCATCTGATTGTAAGCTATTAACAAAAGAAAACATCCCCTTTCAGGCTGTAAAAAATGTGCCTATCTGGTGTGAACCTGGAGGAAAAAAAAAAAGAGGGGGGATAAAGAAAAAAGTTTTACCTCCTCCACGCAAGCCCTTTCCATTCATTATCACACTGAACTCGGCAAAAGAGTTTGAAACCAAGAGTTACATTTTGGTGCTTTATGAACAACGGGGTGCCAGCAAAATTGATGACGTGGTAAAACTGGATCTAGATTTTTGTTCTTGGATTACATCACACTGAAAGGTGCCAACATGAGATGATTGTTGCTAGCCAGCTTGCTGAAAGCGCTGCAAGAAATGTAGGAGATGGGTCAGGATGTCAGCTGAGGACAGTTGCACAAGAGCCTAGAAGTTCAATTCTTTCAATAGCTCTGATTGAGGAAAATATCTGTATTCAAAGTGCTTACGCCCAGGTTTAAAGTAAAGCACGTTTGCTTATATGTTAGGCTGATGCTACGGCCTAAATGCCTGCACAGCTTATTCATATGAAGAATCAGCATCCAGGTAAATGTTTTTATCCAAGTTGTTTATCAACATGCTGCTGTTTTTAACTTCCATAATTATGAAAGTGTCTCTCTGTAAGGAAACCAGTTAAGCAACCCCTCCAGAACAGCCTCTCCTCCTTTCTACTCACTTCTAGAAGCTCTTCACGCAATATTTGTAATACCTGAGCTGATTAAGTATCTCCAGCCCTCAAAAACCACACAAAAGATCTAACCCTTCCTTTGACAGATTTTACATCCACAATTTCACTGGTAAAAGCAGTCTGTTAAATTTAGAATTCAAAAAACAAATACAATTTGGAGGGAAAAAAAAAGTGAGATTTGATACTGGGCAAATGGGGAAGCAATAACAATACAAAAAAGCAATACATCCTCTTGCCGCTGCACAGCTAGCGTGATCTAAAAATAAACCAGCTAATACATTACAATGGCATTACAGCACACATTTTTAAGCCTCTCTGACTTACCTTCCTCAGAAGGGCATCCCTGTTCAAAGAGGGGAGACTACATAGAGGAGTGAAGCAGAGCAGATCTAGCGTGGCTCGAACACGGGACTGATCTGTTGTCTCACCGCGGCTACCTCAGTGACCTGGTGTTAATGAAGGGGACGAGCCAGGAGCACAGCTTGCAGGTATCTCCTTCAACTTTGCGCATCTTATTGCTCCAGATTCCCCTTTAGCATGTGAGATTTACCCAGGCCAGTTTCAATGAGTGTGTGGAAGAGGGGGGAAAGTTTGGAGGGGAGAGTGAAAGAGAACAGGGGAGTGTTGAGGCATGGGACATGCCCTGTCAAGCCATCTTGTGCCCTCCCTTCCTCAGAGCAGGTACTCTCAAAACACAGCACACAACTTCCAGCACCACTTTACAGCTTTTCATCAATACAGGAAGCAAGAAAAAAAAGGCAACAGGCCACAAGTTCCGCAGTACAAAGCTTGAACAAGCAGCAGTTTGACAGTACCCAGGACTGGCAGGTTCAACCCTCAGCTCTGTGTCACCGACCCACAGGCTGAACCCCAACAAATCACAACTCACAGGCTTTAGTTTATGGCGCTGCTAGTACACAATATTGGTACTTGTCTGGAAATTGTGCAAAGGACGTGAATAATTCAATCAGCACAGATTTTTTTTCCTCCCTAGTGCAGTTCACTAATGTTTTGTCCATTTTGGCTTTACAAGACTCAAATACCACATTTAACCATTAAGCACACATACTCCACCCCAACTGGACTTGATCTGTTTGTCTTAAATTCCAGTATATATATTCCTCTTCTAACTCTGTGTTTCTCTAAATATTCACTTTATTATACTTAGTATCCTGTACCCACTCCTACTGCTTGAGAAGTAGGTTGAAGTCTCAGACGGGATTCTTGAAAACTGCAATATATAATTTGATGGTTTAGGTAATTTTTTTTAATGAGCTCTTTCTAATCCACATCTACTGCTATCACAAAGTCAGTTAAATTGATCTGTTGATTTCAACAGGAGAAATTGGTGTCTCTGTGTTGGAAAAATTTTTCATTGCATACTTAATCTCAAGACCATGCCGTCGCTGAATTGATCCTTTTAAATGTAAAAGTGTAAAGCAGAAAGGCTGCTAGGCCTTTTGCCTTCAGACCTGAAACTGGCCCATGAATTTCAAGATAGAAAAACTTGACTTTAAAAGTACATTGTGAAAATATAAGGAATATAACACAGGGCATCTCTGGGATGAGAGGGAAGGAGTATTTCCCACTCCGTAAGATATGTGCCTTTTATACAAAGAGGCTTGTTTTGAGCGAAGTGAGTTTTTTGCACTGCATTCAATCCATAGAACCTAAAAATCGTAAGATTTCTTAACATGTAGAAGTAGAACGAGACCTAAATGAAGCTTCGTGAGGCTTCAGTTTTAGTGTCTTCACTCTGTTTTCCAAATGCCCACACTTCTTTAAAGAAAAGCAAACCATGAACAGTCAGTGAAAGTTTACAAGATGAAGCTTCCTCAGGATGGTCCTACGTGCACTCTGACCATTCACATGGATTTTATGTCACTATTGGCTGTTGCACTCAATAGAAACACTTAGAGTACAACTGCAGGAACACAGCGTTGTTCATCACATTCACGTAAGAATAAAGCTTAATATACTTCTCTCGCAGTGCTCAAAATTCCTTTTTACCTATGTGGTAAAGCCTGTGGCTTTGCTGAAGTTACTACAGCTATCCATCAATATAAATCAGAGTAGAATTTGTTCTAAAATGAATACAATACATAAAATATGATTTATAGTCATATCTAACTGTGTTAAAAGTGCACAGAGTTGTCTGCATTTCTTTAACTTCCTTATGGGAATATGCTGGCGTTTTGTTAAAACCCCTGCCTTTGTTTTCTTTTTGAAAATTCTTGATGTATAGGGTAGGAAAAGGATTTGAATGTCAAGAACAGATTTGTGCTATGAAATAGTATCTTGTTTTGTGACAGTTATTGACAGGAATGTATAGGAATAAGGATAAATGTTACTTTGAAGATCTATATTTTCAGACCTAATTGTCTAATCTTCAAGTTGAAAGTTAGGTTCACTTTTTTCTGCCCATCTGTGATGGCTCCTAAAAGCAAACTGAGCCAGTTGGATTTTGTACTCACACTAAGGAGCACATTAATATGTACCAAAAAAAAAGGAAAAGAAAGATAGTTGATAAAGACTGTAAATACCAATAACTGATACCTGGAAAATGAAATAAACTTAGGAAAAAACCTACTAACTTCCCTGTACATATCCAATCAACCTTTACTAATGGAACAAGTAGGAAGTGAATGAATATTACTTCCCTTATACAAACAGGTTAAGATGCTTCTCTGACTCCACTTGCCTGTATGGCAGGGACAGGTTGGCAAGTTTTCACCATTTCTTCTATAAACAATTAAAAGTTGCTCATTTGGGATATCACAAAGTACATATAAAAAAGCTGCATTTTGAACTTTAAACTGAGAACACCTTCAAGTATTTTCTTGTTCACATTTATTTTGTAGGCAGAAAGACCTAGCTTAATGTATAAGAAGAAATTTGCTCCTATTGCCACAGATTACAGAGGAGGTACGATCAGGCGTTCACTGGTATTTTGATTATCACAACAGAAAAATGCCACTAAGTAATCTGTCATGCAGATGCTATACAGCAGTTCACTGTACTTTAATCCATCTCCTTTTTTTTTATTTCCAATAAAAGGAACAATGTACACTCGACATGAACTCCAAGATTTAAATGAAGCTTCATGCGTGCTAATATTAGAGACACATTAATAATAAATTGGGAAGCAGGCAAGTCTAAGATGATTTCTGACTTGGTTTTGTACCTCAGACACTAGAACTTGAACTGCAGAGTTTGACACTGACACTTTTTAGGGAACAAAGTCTCTCTCCTACTACCTCCTCCACCCCCCAATTCAAATCTCATCTGAGAAGTGCTGAAATGAAGCTGTCACTCAGGCCTGCTCGGGGACCTGTCAGCAAAACATTGAGCCTTTTCATTTTGATGGGTCAGCCTGCAATCCCCTTGAAAGAGAAGTCCGTGCCACTGTGGTTTTTCTTTCTGTAGGAATTCTGAATTCTAATGAAACTCCAAATCGCTCAATAAAGGCAGGGGCATGGGGAAGTAATCCAACCCAGATCGGAGTGAAATTTGTATTTTATCTTTTTTTCCCCCAGACCATTATTCTAATAGCATTCACAAAGGGTTGTGGGTTTTTTCTTCTCTCCCCCTCCCTTCCTTCCTTTTTTTTTTTTTGCAGGGCAGGCACAAACGGAATGAGGTGTCCTTTGTCTTGATGCTACACTGAGATTAGGTAGCGGCTCTCTGAAAATGAAAGGGCATGGCTCAAATTTTCTTGGGTAAATATCCATCCACCTATTGCAGTCTGCATCTCCACTGCTACAAATATCTCTAATGTATGACTGTGCTGAGAGAAAGAGAAAATTTCACATTAGCATTTCTTCCCCAGAAGAAACAGTCTTTCATTAACACTGTACAAAGCTTTTTCTAGGCACGAAGGAAAATTGCACCTTTCTCTTCCCCTCTGCTCT
>JAVSBS010015366.1:63160-90449 GCA_033124195.1 Coracias cyanogaster | reverse complement strand
TTGCTGAGCTCTCTCAGTGGTGTCCTTCCATGTGAAGGGCCATTGAGGGAGCCATCTCTGTCTGTTGTGTCCAGCAGAGGAGCTGAACCTCTGGCAGGACTGTCTGAGAGAGGACTTCTGAGGGGCTGTTGCTGAGTTCCTTGTTGTCCTGTGTGATCAGGCAAGTGATGGCAGCGTGAAATGATGATGGCTGAACTGGCACAGCAGTACTGTGGTTGGATGTTTTTAGGATGATTTGTCAATCTGAACTGTAACAATCTTCACTGTAGAAATAATTCATTTTAAAAAAGGTAATTGAGTATAGGTGTATTTAATTATAAAATTAACTAAAATGTAGCTGGGAGCTTGGTCTTTGCAGCAACAACAAAACAAAATTAGGAGCTTTTTCCTAGGTAGGTGTCAGGATGAGGGACTAAATGGAATTGTAATAGCCCAATTATTTAAATTTTGAGAGGAAAGAAAAGTAAGCCAGTACTGTGGAAATCAGTCCTAAAAGGAAGAATAACATTTGCTTTACTCAGATTTTAAACCAAACAGGCAGGCTTCTACTAGTTGTGGAAACATAAGCTTCAGCAGAGTCCAAAAGCAAGAAGCTCCACTCACCATAGAGGTCTTGGTGGAGCATTGTTCAGTGCACACGGCAGGCATGAAGGCTTGCAATGGTATGGGCAAAATGTGTGTTCTCTTCCGGGGGGAAGGAGGAAGCATGGTTCTAGGTGTAGGGTGATCTGGGTAAGGTTGGAAGAAGACCATGTAGGACAGATTGCTGAGAAGATGGAGCAAGAATGTAATGCAGGAGTTGTGCTGTTAGATCAGTTTTTAAGGGAGGATAAGACTTGTTGAGGGTTATGGCAGTTCGAAGAAGGACTGCTTGGTGTAATGCAGATTGTTTGTCATGGTATGTGCACTTTAACCTCTACCTGATGATGGTTAGGCTGAATGTTTTGGGTCTGTGCTTTTAGTTGACCCTGACTGAGCCTTTCCTACTGAGCTGAACTATTGTTAGCTTGAACACTGAGTTTTCCGGAGCTATGGTGCTGCCATCACAGCTTTTGAGACACTGATACTGGCCTGCCCAGGACAACAATGAGAACAGGGTGAAGATGGTGCTGGCCTCTCACTATTTGCAACTCAAGACAGTATTAGGCAGAGCAAAGCTTACAGCCAGCAGCCCTACTTCTAAGAACAAAGCAGATGAATTCTCTAACTGCAGGATTCTTGCTGTCAATTTGTACTTCTTTGTATACCAGCGCAGTCATGAAGGTTTTCTCTGGTGAGGCGCAGTGTCTGTGTATAACTAGATATTACTGCCAATGCTATTTCCAGCAAAGAGTCCTGCTGACAAATTAAGTTTGCTGTGAAGTCTCTCATGTCAAGGTCTCCTCTACAAGCCCAGCAGAAGAATTAGGTTTCCACAGTTCTTCAGCCTCCTAATGGCTGCAGTTTGTACATAGCATAAAATCAAAGAATTTATAATTCATGCTGGAGGTGTAAGAACACTCACTGTTTCTGGGAAGGAAAAACCTGTTAAATTATTAAGCAACCTCAACACTTGTCATGAAGTGATGCTATGTTAGAAAACAAACAAAAAATCCATGTTAAAACGTGAAAAGCATGTCTTGGGAATGAGGTCAGTGTTGTGTTCAAGGTGTCTAGGCATCCTCAATATAAACTGCAAGCTTCAATCTTAATAAATTTCCTTCAAGCATAAGCTTACCTCCAGACATCCTAGATTCCTAACACTAATGTGGGGATCATTATAAACTTCTGTAATGCTTTTTAGCTTTAGTTTCTCACTGACCCTCTCAAAACTAATTTCTTGCTAATGCTCTTTTTGTTTTTCCCTTGTCATTTGGATATAAGTAATATTCAATATATTGCCGGTATAATTTCTTACATATATGACATGTTTGTTTCCTACAGATTTGCTAAGGTTTGGACAAGTTTTTGTCTGTTAAAGAGCTTGAAGTGGTCTTGAAAGATTTACTGGCAGTTCATTATTAGCTCTTACTTTTACTTGCAGCTTTCATTGCAAAATCCACTGATAATCTTGTTAGGTTATACTACAATACAGATAATATCGCTGCAATCAATATAAGCAGTTGGGATTATTAATTTCAGATGATACTGTTTGTATTTTAGCAGAGGTTTGCATGTATGTAGGTTTTTCTAGATTCATGCTGTAGTCATGTTAATCTGCCCATGCACACAGGTACTTCCGTATTGGATGTTACTATATGAATTGGATTTAGCTGAGCGCCACTCTTCATGTCTAGTGGGGAAAAACAGAGGCTAAGTACATGATGTATTTCTAAATACTCATTATATCTTACAAAGAGGTATTGAAGAATTAAGTGTTATTCAGTGGGTCTGATAGCTTTCAAGGAAGCAAGAAAATAGTGCTTGAGACCTTACTTTTGCTTAAGTTCACACCTACTAAAACAGATCTAGACGGGAACATGACTCCAAGAGAAAATGTTACTGTACACAGTAACACTGTTGGTTAAGAAAAAAATGGGTCGAGACAAATCTTTCCTTCGTACTATTATGATTAAATTAATGAGAGAGATAAAATATGAAATAATATAAAATAGGTGGCCTAGAACATAAAGCACTGCCAGTGTGTTTGTGCCAGTGAAAATGATTGTGGTGTTCTTTAGTTTCATTCTTACATTAAAAACCTTTCCCCATAGTATCCTTGGTGGTCACAGCAAAGTTTTACATAGTTTTGAAGAAAATTCAGATACATTATACATCTGTGTGGATTAAAAAAAAGCCTCTTTACAGCTATTACAGAGAGCAGAAATTAATTTCCCCCTGTCTGTGGGATCGAAGTTCATGTAAAATTACCTGTTACTGTCATTTAAGTTTTGATATGCATGTATAGGTTCGCATCAATCTTCAAGATTTTGCTTAACAAAAATCTATTAATTGGGTGACAGTTAAGCCTTCAGTGCTAACAAACTGAATTGTGTTGTGATTTGAAACCAGTTCCAAGGCTGTTTACAGCATAAGAAAAGTCAGTGCCACATTATAATGCTATATAGCAAGCTCCTCTTACATATTTAGGAAGGTAATACCTGATATGTCTTGTCTATCTCGTACGGTGCTTGTTAGTAAAGATGAATTTTTAATGCCTGCCATCGTAGTTGTTTTATACCTTTATTTGAAAATCTGTATTGAAGAACTTACACCACTAATAAATCACTTGATGCAGTGCCCAACAGGATGTTAGAAAAATATAGATTGAATTGATTTGGACTCAAATCACATTAAATAGACAACAGAATAGCTTATGGATTATCACTAAAGCTTGGTCATAAATGAACAGCTGGTTGGTCTTCCCATATACAACCCACAAAGAAATGACCAGGAAGAAAATAAATAGTTCTTCAAGTCAGTTCAGACCCCCAGCAGCAGGATACTGTTTCTTCACTTCACTGGAAGTGTCACTGGGTGCATACATACTGGATTTGTGTCCTGATTTTGCTGGGACAATCACAGGCCGGTCATAGTCTGCAGGCCATCAGGAGTTTAGAGTCAGCCTGGACTTTAAGTTGGGAGGGGCAAAAGCCATGGCAGCTGACCTGAGTTGGCCCTCAGGAGTATCCCAGACCATAAATGTCACACTTGGTGTAAAGAGGGAAGTCTGCTGGGGAGTGGGGGCTCCTGCTTCTCCCCATCCCTGGAGGGACTTACTTCACATTCTGCTCTGAAGGACCGTGTTCCTGTTCACTGTGACTGCTGTACATTCATTGGGCTGGGTGTAACTTTGTGTACTTTATATTGGCATTAGGGTTAATATAGGTTTTGCTGTTTTGTTAAATGTTTTCATTTCAACCCACAGGTCTCCTCTCCTCCTGATCTCGCTTCCTGCCTGGGGAGGGGTCATCAGGTGATAGACCAACTGCAATCATTCAGCCCCAGATATGGGCTACACAGACAATTTTAGACCTAGATTACTCACTAGATTTGGGCTGTATTCTTGGTGGATGCAAGTCAGGTTTATTCCCTCTTCACCCTTCTCAAAGTCTGTGGGCGTACCTTCCTATGTATTGACCTTTCTTCCTTTGTATCATGTTGTATATTATTTTCATGTTAGTAAAAGATATGCTAGTACATCTAGCAAAGTAGTGACTGCTTGAAATGTGATGGGGTAATGCTTGGCTCATCTTTAAGTTCATTAAGAATGATGTGGAAGATTGTGGTGGGCTAACCCTGGCTGAGCACCAGGTGCACACCAGGCTGCTCTGTCACCCCTCCTTTCCTCTCCCCCCTCAGCAGAGCAAAAAGGGAAGGAAAAATAAGATGGAAAAAACTCCCTTGTGGGTAAAACAAAAGCAGTTTAATGACAACAGAGCAAACCTAGGCAAGTCTGTGCATGGAAGTGAAGGAAAACAGACTTATTCTCTACTTCCCATCAGTAGGTGATGTCTGGCCCCTTCCTGGGAAGCAGGGTTCCAATGTGTGGCAGTTGCTCCAGAGGACAAAGGAATGGCACACCCCCCCACCTCCTCTTCCCTAGCTTTATAGTTGAGCAGATGTCATATGGTACAGAATATCCCTTTGGTCAGTTGGGGTCAGCTGTCCTGGTTGTGTCCCTTCCTAAGATCTTGCCCACCGCATCCCACTGCGGGGGTGAATGTTGGGAAGAGCCTTGGTGCTGTGCGAGCCCTGCTCAGCAGTGGTTACAACACTGATGTGTTATCAACACCCTTCTAGCTCCCAGCACAAAACACTGCACTGTGAGGGCTGCTGTGGGGAAAATCAGCTCAGCCAGACCCAATACAAAGATAAAGGGGACACCTGAATTGTGTTATTGGAAAATAGAAAATGTATGTGTTGCAAACAGAAGGACTAATTTAAGATGAGTTAATAGGATTGTAGCAAAATATGGAGATTTAAAAGCAGTGAGGCTATTGACTTCCATGTTTAGGATTGCAAAGAGATATCCAATAATGAAAGCAGAGCAAAGGTGAGGTATAGTTCCTGACTAACAGGCAGCGTTTGCTTCTTGTTGATTGTATGTGCCTGAGAGACTAAGGTGACATCATTTTCTTCTCAGAAGCCACGTAACATTATGCAGACTTGATATTTGATTTGTTGAGTGCTATTTGTAATTTTTCAGAATGTAATTATTGTACTGTAATGGTTTGTTAAAACAATGTTGATTTACAGCCTCATCCTGTTAATTTAGTAATGTGCAGATTTGTGACCATTGACCACAGAATTAATTTAGTCCAGATTATAGTCATTATTCTTCAAGTAAGAAATTCCTATTCAGATACAACGGAAGCAGTATGAAGAAACCAGTAACGTCTCTATGAAGGAGTATTTTCTAATAGTGTGAAGTTTAAGTTCTTTGTGGTAGTTCTCAAAGATAACTTGTCAGGTGGCAAATGAATTATAAAGAACCTTTCACTGGAATGATCTTACTCACTTTGTAATTGGAGTCGCTCAAAACCAGTTTGTAGAAAACACTTCAAAATTAACAGCTCAGTCCTGTCAGAAGAAATAAACCATGTGACCTAAGAGGTTTTCGCTGGAATTATAGTCTAATTTGCTGATACTTTAATCTAATGAGGAAATCTAACAGTTCCTGTTGCAGAAGCAATTTCAGCAAACATTACATTGCCATTTGCCTGAAGTTTACTTGCAAAGGTACAGTCCTTTTTCATATTTGCCTCAGCTTGCGGTTTTGCAGGGCTTTTTTAAAGGTGTTTTTTTAGAATGGCTGATGAATGTGGTAAAATAGATTTTTTTTTTTTCTTCAGCATCTTCTGTCCTCTTACTGATTTCACATCAGAGAAATATAACTCTGTAGCAGAGACCATCATGCAAAATCTGTCACTAGAGTCCCATGAGGAAAAGCATGAGATTGTTTAAAATATCTAGTTATGTAAATTTACAGAACAGAAACAAGATTAACAGCAGAGGTTAAAAAAAGACACTGTTCACCACTAGAATGGACACCTTACAAGATTAAGAAATATTTCAAGACTCAATTAAGGATGGATTTGGATTGCTGTATTTCAGAGTTCTGTGGTAACTACCTGCTAATTCATATTATAAAATTTTATTATATCAAGAAGCAGATAATTAAGACATTTATTGAAATGTAATTACTATAATCTCTAAATTAACTGCCAAGAGCCATTTGGTAATCCTAGTTATTGAGCTACAAATTATAAAGGAAAAATATGATATGGTTTTAGACTAGCCAAGTTAAATGTTCTCTTTGGTAACACCTCAGTCTACTAATAATGTCTTTCAAAAGTCCTTCCACCCCCAAATTTTAATTCTGAGGTGATAATTTCTGTTGTACATACTGTGCAAACTGTTTTTGTGTTGTGCTAGGTAGAGAGGGAGTGGTAGGTTTAGCCCCCAAATGTGTATGACTGGTCTTTTCCCCCACGACATACCTGCAGGACCAGCTTAATCTTTGGCTCCACTCATAGGAGAAGAAAGTATATAGATCTTAAGGAATTGTTTAGCTTCTGGATTATTTGCTTGTAGGTCATGTTGGACTATGCTCCAATAATTTCTCAAATATTGTTGTACTAAGGAATTAAAATCTAGATAGCAACTTTAGATCCACATTTTTAAAATGGTAAGTTTTATACCTTCTTCCTGTGTGGATACTACTTTTCTCACTTTGCTGATAGTTATCTTGTAAATTCTGATCTCCTACCTCACTGTCTCCCTATCTACAAATCACCTTACATGGAGATGTATCACAAATACTAATTAGTTGGTCATGTCCTTGCCCTTATGAGATCGGAAAATATTTCTTATCTCAGTTGCACTACATTTCTGTTGAGGCTGGATTTTTTCAGTACTTCATGGGGGGAAAAAAGCAAACAGCTTTTCAGGAGTGTAGTACATAGAAGAGTGACAAATCTGAAATAAATAACTTGCAGTTTGATTAGTCCTGTATCTGCTGTGGTGGAATGGCAGCAAATCAAGTGCAAAAGTGACTCATTTCCCTCTGTCCTGGAGTGAACAAGTTCAGACGGTTGGTCAGATAGCTGGGATTCCAGCCACCCTGAAATGACCTTCCAAGCACCGGAGGGAGGGCTTGTTTGGTCCTGCTGGCATCTTGTCTACATTGTTTTACATGTAAAAGTGGTATAACAAACTGAGGTGTAACAGAGACTGACTTTCTTTGCCTCTGTAGCCTGGTATCACTATCAAAGAAAGAATACCTCCCCTTCATAAGTGAGGCTGGCAAGCTAGTAACAACAGATGAGGAGGAGGCTGAGGTACTCAGCAACTTTTATGCCTTGGTCTTCACTGGCAACCTTTCTTCTCAGACCTCTCAAGTCAATGGACCACATGACAGGGACCAGTGGGGCAAAGTCCCTCCCACTGTAAGAGAAGATCAGGTTCATGACTACCTGAGGAACTTATACATAACTCTGTGGGACCTGATGAGGTGCATCTCAGAGTCCTGAGGAAATGGGCGGATGTAGCTGCTAAGACACTCTCTGTGGTATTTGAAAAGTCATGGCAGTCAGGTGAAGACTCCAGTGACTAGAAAAAGGGAAAGATTGCACCCATTTTTAAAAAGGGTAGAAAGTAGGACCCTGGGAACTACCAATCTGTCAGCCTCACCTCTGTACTAGGAAGATCATGGAACAGATCCTCCTAGAAGCTATGCTAAGGCACAGGGAGGACAGAGGTGATGCAAGACAGCCAGGATAGCTTCACCAAGAGCAAGTCCTGCCTGACCAACCTAGTGGCCTTCTACAATGGAGTGACTACATCAGTGGACGAGGGAAGAGCTGTGGATGTTGTCTACATGGACTTCTGTGAGGCCTTTGACTCAGTCACCCGCTGAGAAGAACATCCTTCTTTCTAAATTGGAGAGATAGGGATTTAATGGGTGGACTGTTTGGTGGATAAGGAATTGGATAAAGAGATTGGTGACAAGTGGTGTCCCTCAGGGGTCCATAGAGGGATCAGTGCTATTTAATGTCTTCATCAATGACACAGTGGAATCGAGTGCACTCTTGGCAAGTTTGCCGACAACACTTAAGTTCTGTAGTGTGGTCCACACACTGGAGAGAAGGGATGCCATCCAGAGGGACCTTGACAGGCTTGAGAAGTGGGTCTGTGTAAAACTTACAAAGTTTAACAAGGTCAAGTGCAAGGTCCTGCACCTGCATTGGAGCAATGCCAAGCACAAATACAGGCTGAGGGATGAAGGGATTGAGGGTATTGGTGCATGAAAAGCTGGACATGAGCTGGCAATGTGCACCTGCAGCCCAGAAGGCAAACTGTGCCCTGGGCTGCATCAAAAGTAGTGTGGCCAGCAGGTCAAAGGAAGTGATTTTCCCCCCTCTTCTCTGCTCTGGTGAGACCTCAGCTGGAATATCGTGTCCAGCTCTGGAGTCCTCGGCACAAGAAAGACAGGGACCTGTTGGTGCAGATCCAGAAGAGGGCCACAAGAATAATCAGAGGGCTGGAACACCTCTCCTATGAAGAAAGACTGAGACTTGTGGTTGTTCAGCCTGGAGAAGGGAAGGCCCTAGGCAGATCTTACTGCAGCCTTTCAGGCACCCTTAAAGGGGGCCTATAGGCAAGATGGGGACAACCTTTTTTATCAGGGCCAGTTGCAACAGGCCAAGGGGTAATGGTTTTAAACTAAAAGACTGTAGATTTAGACTCGATACAAGGAAGAAATTGTACACAATGAGACAGCTGAAACACTGGAACAGGCTGTCTAGAAAGGTGATAGAAGCCCCATCCCTGGAAATGTTCAAGGTCTGGTTGGACAGGTCTCTGAGCAACCTGATCTCATTAAAAATGTCCCTGCTTACTGTCAGGAAGTTGGACTAGATGACCCCTTCCAATGCAAATAATTCTATGATCTTCTGCAGGAAATGCCCTGATACACACATCCCTATTTCACTACATCAATGAGTTTTGTCCTTCATGTCATGGCTAGCAGCAGCTTGGGACACCTTGGACACAGAGTTGGGTTTTTGGTTGGTTTTAGTTTTAATTTTAAAAGATCAATAGTAAGACTTTCCATTTCATTGTCTTCAGGTACACTGGAAACCAGAATCCCAAATCAACCTGCTGTGCAATCTGCTCAGTGATAAATAATCCATCTTCTGGCCATGGTGTGAGTCACTGAGGGTATTTAGCCCCATCCCTGGAAATATTCAGGTCAGGCTATATGGGGATCTGAGCAACCTGATCTAGTTGAAGATGTCCCTGCTCAGTGCAGCAGGGGTTAGACTACATGACTATTAAAGGTCCCTTCTAACCCAAACCATTCTATGATTCTTTTTGGGGCTTTGCAGCTTGATAGAGGGAGGGAGAAGATGTGAGACGGAAAGTAACTTTTGAGGGTTGCATGTTCAGCACACACAGTATGCATTTTTTAATTTTTACTTTTTAAAGCGCCCATAAGTAGGTGGGTGCTTAGAAAATAGGACAGCGTGATGAGAATGTCTGTTAATATTAAACATGCTTTATATGCATTAGCTTTGCATAAACTTGTTTTCAAAAATTAATTTTTTTCTTCCTCTATTTTATAAGAGTCTTTCAGTATATTATCACAATCAATTTTTCTTAAGTTCAGTTTGGAAACCCTTTATTGTTAAATCATTTCCTCCCCTTTTTATAAACTTCTTTTTCTCACATTATCTGTTGTTCTGTGGGTAAATTAGCAAGTATCCAAGAAATGGCCTAATCATTTTTAAAAACCCATCAGAAGAGAGGGAGAGATGCTCAGTCAGTAACGCTTTTGCACATGCAGCTTCTTGTAACAGACAGACACCAGTGAAACCTGGCATTTTTGAGAGCTATGAAGCTCTGGGCAGCACTGATCCATTTTTGAAGGGTACACAGTAACATCTTAATATACTTTTTATTGCAAATAAGAGTGAGATAATTTTCTGTCTGAATATATAATGTATGAATGACTGCTTTTGAGATGCTGCTACATAAATTATAGATAGCCTTTCAGATTCTGCACTATATATTATTAATTAAAAACGAAAGATCTTAATCTAGATCCAAGTTACACCCTGGTATCTAGGCCACTGGAGAACATATTGTAGTGTTGGGAACTGTATAACTTGGGAGCTGTATAAGTTGGGAACTGCCTTTTTGCTGTTTGTGTTGCATGAAAGGCCCAGAACCTTCTCCTGTTACAGTGGACAGCAGATTTTTTTCTTTATAAAGAGGAGGCATGAACAAGAATGAAGCTGATGTTATATTTTCCTTCATGCACACACATACACACACACAAAAGAAATATTTGTATCATGCTTTGTCTGGATTATATAATTTTCCGCATGGCACAGTATGCTCTAGGAGATCTCTCTTTCTGTCCCTCACTCCCTCTTCCCATCCTCTCTTCACAACAGAGGGAGTTGTTTGATGGGTGCAGTAGTTGCCGGTTAGATTTTCTCATTTACATGTTTAGAGGGCAGATGAAGATGACAATCAAAATTGCCTGAGATTCTTAATAGCTGATCTACTGTAGAATCAAAGAGATACATAACAAAGCACATAATCCCAGCAAGCCACAGTCAGCAGCTATTCCTTTTTATGTTGAGATGGAAACAGCCTATCCATAGATGGCTGAGATGTTTGTTAGTGATTGTAGATTCATTCTGAAGAATGTACTCAGGGAACATCCATTGCTTGTTCCTTGTCATCTGAGGAGGATGCACTGTCATTGACAAATAGCCTTCAATTTGTTGTGTAAGGCAAATTACATTAAAAGCTAATATCCAGCACATGTCTACAATCACAAATTAAACAGCAATCAGAATATGTCTACTCAATTCTGCATTTCTTTTTTTAAACTAGCTTTACATGGAGACCTACAGATGGTTGCGTGTTTGTTTACGCTCTATGAATCCATTGTAACTTCTACAGTAATACATGTTTTGTCATTTTTCATTTTTGCTGGCAGAATTTTTCATGCTGGGACCATCATACAGAAGAGCTATGAATCTCAGGTAGAAGGCAGACAATACAAATGAAGATAAATGCCAGCTACAAAAACAGGGCTAGAACGAGAGCTTCACGTGTCCTATAACTCCTGCACTGGAAACAGAGAAATCATGCTTTGAGGAATGAACCTTCTTCAAAACCTATACAGATCTGGGGTGTTTATTGTCCCACAAACCAGATCTTTTCACAGCTTCCTTAAGCAAAGTTTCCAAGATTCCAGGCGACTTATCATAGCAAGACTTCACTCTCCAAAGTGCATACCTGATAAATTAAAAATTGATGCCTTTAGGGATTTCGCTCAGGGAAGCTCATCTCAAGCAGTGAGAGTAACAAACATTTATTTTCTTTTAGTGATGAGAAGGTAAACTAGGTGCCATCTACTGATGATCCAAACAGATAATTTCCCCCCCCATCATCTAGCACTTTCCTGCTTGAAAAAGTAGCTGCCTTAATGAGGTCCTTGTTATATGCAGGCACCTTGTGTGTGAATTGGAGTCCAGCTATCAAACAGTGCTCGTGAATATTTGAATGAGCATTTCACTGCTGACTGAATGCAAATGGAAGGAAGGGTTTGGGGGGAGTGTGCATGTGATTGTGTTGGACTGTAGTGGGGTAGCTGCTGGGATTTGTAGGTTGCGTAGCTTCATTTTCCTTAGGGAAGAAGCTGATTCAGCAGTTGCTGTTGTGGTTTAAGCCGATGGCAGTCTGCCCGTGCAATCAGCCCAGTCAGACCAACATAATCACCCTGTAATGTTACTTCAACTGACTTTTAACTGTGACCTGCAGCGTACCCACGTTTGGCTGCTTTGCAGTGGTTGACAACAGGAGGGCCTTAACTAGGGAAAAAACCAGGATTTGCAAGGCATTCACATACCAAGCACAGTAGTTGTCTGCATTCCTCACTACTCTCCTCCACTCTGCGTCACCTTCTTTACTACTGCCTCATTCACATGTGTGTTCTAGGAACTGGGAGGTGATGGCCTACCAGTGTTGACCTACCCTGAGTGTTGTGGTGTGTTGCAGCGTGAACAGTCAGAGCAAGCTCTGATGGACCAAGGCATGAGTGTGTGAACAGCTCAGGGAAGAGGGCATGGTGAAAAAGGATGTGGCACTGGAGGGGAAAGGAAATCACTGACCTCTTGCCATCTCCAGGCTCTGGGAAGCCCAAGGTGCAAGAAGCTGTTCTCATCATATCCTGTGAGACACCCTCAGGGGCACAGTGATTCAGAGCTACGCCGCTGAGACATAGTTCACCAAAAGTGACTTCTGGTAAATACTTGTCATGCAGCTTCTATCTAAACAGAGTGGTATCAAGGTCAAAAATTATGCAGTTCTGGGGACTGATGGAAACATATCTGAAATTACAGTACTTGGAAATAAAACTTTGAAAGTGAGATGGAATCTGGGATGCTGAGTCTAAGCCAAGACCTTAGGTATAGATGATGGAAAGTATCGGTCACCTTTATTTCAAAATTCTGATGCTAACTAGGTTCTGGACTGGATGTACAAAAAATCAAATACAGAATCTGTATCTTTCTTTCCTGCTTCTCCCTGCTCCAGGGCAGAACAGAATTTAGCTTTTCTCCCTTATCAGTAATACATTATACATTCTTCCATCAGTTCACATATGCAGAAAAACATACATGTGTTCTTGCAAGTAAGAGTCTTGTAATGGAGCCATATGTCTCATCCACCTTAGTATCCTATAAGCAAACAGTTTATGCAATTTTCAGTCTCATGTGCAGACTTTTAGGGTGCATGTGCTGATACAAAATCAAAGGATTCAGGCAGTGCTGACTTTCCTGTCATCTCATTCTTCAGAATAAATTGTGCTGTGCTTTCTGTTATTGCAGTGTGGTTCTGTGGGGCTTGCCTTTTAAAGATACTGCTTAAAAACAGGTTTTTGGAAATAGCTGTTGTGGCAGCAGGATGCCAAGTGGTGTGTGGGCTTCGTGAAAGTGGCTCAGAGATGTGAAACTCCAGCATCATGGCTCATAGGGATTATTGGACACCAAGCAACTAATGCAATAAGGGCTACGAAGTGAAGGCAGGCAGTTGCTAACTTTCATAGTGTAGAAAACAAACTGTTGTTCCTCTGAGCCCTTTCACCCATTATGTTTGTGCAGAACAGGGAAGATAAGATATGATGTGACCCTCAAAGCTAGAGCCAGTTTTTTATCACCAGAGTTGGAATTATGGTGCACACTGAGGAGCCATTTAGTTGTATTTTTTTTGTCTCTGGTTGTGCCTGTTGCTGTTTAAGAGAGAGAATAATTATTGTTGAGGCAGACAGCCAAGGTGGAAGCTATGGTGGTCGGTTTCCTAGTGTTCAACTAAAGCAACGAGAAATGAAAGATTTAGATTAAAAAGCCAGGCAATAGTAAACTTGAAATAATGGCATACTTGTTTTCCAGACAACTGTTCTGTCTGGAATTTCGGTGTTCTTTATTGATTATTCTTTTCCTCTCCTTTTGAAAACAATGTTGTTAACCAAGTCCACTGAAAAACAGCCAAGTCCAGTTGAAAGCTTCCTTTTGGCATCAGTGGATCAACCCTTTAGACCTGTAGCTGGCTTTAGATGCAGAAGGATGCAAAAGTAAATGTCAAAATATAAAAACATATCCATATATCTGTATTAAAAATGCTTATACACACATGTATATATTGTCCTGGTTTCAGCTGGGATAGAGTTATTTTTCTTCCTGGTAGCTGGTACAGTGCTGTGGTTGGGATTTACTAAGAATAGTGTTGATATAACACACTGATATTTTAGTTGTTGCTAAGTAGTACTTACCCTAAGTCAATGACAGTTGAGTTTCCCATGCTCTGCCAGCAAGGAGGTACCCAAGACGCTGGGGGGGAGCATGGCTAGGGCAGCTGATCCATATATAGAATATCATATCATGGAATCATGCCCAGTATATGAACTAGGAAGAGTTGGCTGGGGCGGGGGGTGGATTGCTGCTTGGGCATCAGTCAGCAGGTGGTGAGCAATTGCATTGTGCATCACTTATCCTTCTTGGGTTTTATTTCTCTTTTTTATCTTCCTTTTAATTACCAGTAAGAGTATATTTGATTTCGATTATTAAACAGTTCTTGTGTCAACCCATGAGGTTGTTTTTTTCTTTCAATACTTCTCCCCATCTCATCTGGGGTGGGGAGGAGTGAGCAAGCAGCTGCGTGGTGCTTACTTGCCAGCTGGGGTCAAACCACAACACACACATATATGTATATGTACTTCCTTAAAATATTTCTGAAACCATTGTGTAGAATAAATGGTGTTTGCAGAATAATGGTTTTAGTGGCAGTCGTGTGTTATGCATTAATTACTATGCTGTTCATGAAGAATTTGGTGCATTTTTTGCCAGCTAAACTCATGTCACACCACACATACCTCCTATTTCCTATTCAGGCCACACATGTTTAGGCGATACCTTGGAAGTGTTGTAGAGCCTTCTAATGGGTTGTTTTCCTCCTCTATCTTTGATTAAATAAAATCAGAGCAGTTCCAAATTGAAATACATTAGAGGTGTCTTGTTTTGGTTTTTTAATTGATCCCTTTAAGTAGTTTTACATATTTACTTTGTTTCTTGTAAAATGTCAATACCATGTACATGGATTTATGTGTAGAAGTATATAGATGATATATATCCTGTGTACATACACACAGGATTTTCAGTTACACAAACTGATTTTGTGTCTTGTGTTTACTCTCTAAAAATTGAAGAGGAAAATAATTTTGGGTTAAGCAGTTAGAATTAGGTATATGGTAGACAATTATGTTTGAGTAGAGATCTAAAAATGAGAATACATAAATGCTATAAATATTGGCTATTTTTAAATGAATAGACATATCACTCCTTCCCACACCCAAAGCTGCCACATTATATTTGGAAAGAAAAGTGATACCTTTAGGAAGCACACACATGCATCTCCTTCGTTGAGTTACCTCCTTATTCAGTGAAGACCATATTCTCTCTGCTTTCCATTCCAAATAAACTGTAGGGAAAAACTCCTATATTTTAAATACAGCAGACATGTTCCCATTATTTGTATGTTGTAATGGAACTCAGCTAGGTGTTCCTATCAACAAAACATGGCATCTTGGTTGGACGTTCTTGTAAAAATATGTGCAAACACAATTTTATATCAAAACACAGCAGCACATTGAAATTCTTAGGTCACAAGTGGTGTGAGGGGTTTAAACTTAAAGAGTTTATCTCAAAGAGTGAGGAACTCCAGTCCAAGTCCTGAGTACGTTTGTAATGTGAAACTACTGCAGGCCTCAGGAGATAACCTGATTATTGTTGAATTGCAGATAACAAAGAATATTAAATTGAAGCTCCAGGTTAATAAGTATTAAAATGAACTTCTCGCTGTTTTTTCCTGTTTGGAAAATGCTTTCTGTTTAAGTGGGCTTCATGGCTGTAGCAAGGCAAGTGGGTACAGAACATCACTTACATTGTTATGTGGGACACCATGACACGACGTTTCAGTGTCTTGCTTAGTGCAGGGGAGAGAGAAGAAAAGGACCCTGTAAAACATACTAAATGTGCAAAGTAGCATCTGGGTGAAGAGAGATGGATGCCTTGCTGCAAAGTGGCCATGATGTCAGATCTCAAATGCACAGGCTCATATTGAGGTGATTTAAGGCCCTTAAAATACCTCTTTTGCTGCCTTTTATTACTTGGATTAGGAAAATAGGAACTGAAGATACCACTGACTTTTCTGAGTCAAATCTTTTGTTTGATCTGAACAACGCAAGGTCTTCCAATGCAACAACTAGAGTGCTCATTACAAAGCCCCTGCCCACGTGATTCTGTTTTCCATGAACTTTTTGAGTGTTTTTCATTGTAACTTGGCCACATGAAATGTCCATCAGAAGAGTCAGAAAGAAAAACTCTATGAAATCATCTGTGTGGTGGTTGTCACCCCTCTAAGGCTCCAAACCCTGGATTGCTTTGGGTAAAAGGTGGTCCGTATTGCTGTCAGTGCTGTATCAGTCCTGTGTCACCACCTCCAGCAATGAAAACTAAAATCATCAGAAAAACAGGCTGAGAGGAGACCCGCAGCATGTGTCTGGCCCCAAAGAATTACGTGAAACTTAAAATGTGCAAGAGCTGTTTGATTCTTTCTAATAATTACTTTCTAATCCTGGATGCTCTTAGAGGTAACTCAGAGCTGTATCACACAGAAGCTTCAGTCTCTTTAGAAGTGAAAACTGAGATTCCCATGGGCTCTGCTGACTGCGGTGCATGACCTATATATTAAAAAAAAAATCAAATACGATGAGATTTTCTAGTAACACAGCAAATCAGCAAAGTTGCAGAAGCAATTAAACTGAGGCTGTTCTAGTCACTGCACAAGGGATGTCCTGCAGTTAGGATGAGGTAGTATCAGACTTTTTTTTAATACAAGCTTCTTAGCTCTCTGTACTGGTCTTTCTGCCAATCTATGCTGTTGTATGTGGTGAGAAATGGGAGAAATATGCTTGAAATTATAGTTTCCCAAAAGATTGAAACTCATAACTGGCACGCTGGCCCAATCAAAAGTGTACAAATGAGAAACCAAATATTTCCATTTTTTATGACCTGTGGCAATTTTTCCAATTACCTGAGACACTTATAGTATGGGATGACATTGGGAAAGATATATAAAGGACTTGAGGACTTAGGAAAATAGTGTAAGCAAGCATAATTTTATCGTAGCCTAACAGTAGCTGGAGTCAAAAGTGTGAGTGAAGACACTTGACTCTAGGATCCCCCAATACTTTCTTTCCCCGTAATTGTCAGGCCCAAGACACCTATCTTTTGACTTTTGCCATACATCCAATGGTCACTGGATTGAGTGGAAATCGGAGCCTAGATGTAGTTCTTTAAGGGGCTTAACTGCCCTCTGTGACTAGCCAGGGTGGGGAGTATGCAGCCATCTATCCATATTTCATCTCCTGCAGTCGGCAAGAAGTCATACAGGTGCTGAAGCTGTAGTTCAGGAAGCCAGCAGGGCCCTCTGGTGAGGTGTCAGAAGCAACTAACAGTTTCACTGGTGGATGTAGTGTAATAGGTTGAATTCAAGATGCAGTTATCTCACATAACACCTTGTCCTTTTTGTTCCCTCTTTTACCACTGCAGGTAGTTTCTGGTCAGTTTGATTACCTAGAGTGACCCTCCTGCCATTTGCCTGGTTTCCCTTCCATCCTTTGTTTCCTGGCCCCTTTCCCCACTTCCCTTTTGATGTTTCTTCATTCCCCTGTCCTGCTGCAAAATACACATTTGCCATAATAACAACTTCAATATTATTAGAGAGATGTGATCTTTTCTTCCAATAAAGTCATCACAGGAAATTTCTAATTGGTTCTGAAAGAGCATTCCATAAATCTTACCACTTTTATAAACATCAACTTGTCATTTCACAGGTTTGTTTGAGAAGAAATCACTGAATGCGTTTAGAATGCTACAACTATAAATGTAAGTTATCAAAAAGGACAGTGGTCTTCTTCAGAGAAGTGACAAGTGAAAGGTGAAAGTTGTAAATTTGTTCTCAAGGCATGTTCAGCTTTCCTACTTTTAGAATAATTGAAAGTATTTTTTTCTCATTCATAAAGATGTTTGTTGAAGCACTATCAAATATTTGGAGAAGTGCAAGTACAGAGTCCGTTGCTTTGTTTACTCTTCATTATACCCATGTTGTCCATACTTGTGCCTATATGAAGTGGGAGAATTCCTTTTCTGAAATTACTTCTTTGTAGGCAGATTACACCCTATGCAGGCAGAACAGAAACAGAAGTATAATGGAATTAACATTATAAATTACTCGTTTCCTATTTTACTCATTTTACATGAGGCTGAACTTGTTAGCTGTTCATTGTCCCCTTTCTTGCATGGTTACTGCAACTTTTTTCAATGTTTTCCTTCACTTTGAATAGCTTGCTATCTTTTCTACACTGAATCAGCAAAATAACATCACATGAAGCCTCGGTTCTATGTGAAACGTTTCTGTGGAACCTGAGAAAGACGTCACTTGTTTTCTTGAGTCTCTAAACAAATAACACAGCCATGTTTTCTTTCTCAATCTTACTGTCCTCCTGCAATTTTTGAAGTTGTCCAGGCTCCCTCTGGTGGCCTTCTACCACTTTTCATTTTAGTAGCCGTCATCAGGCACTGATGTAGGGCTGACGAGCAAACGACAATCTTGCCACTGTTTCACGTTTCCAGCTTTGCAGATGCTATATTGACTTCTTTCACATTTGCTACTATGCCTTGCAAAGCTGGAGAGTTTAGTGAGTTTAGTCATTTAGGCTTTGTATCAGCAGATTTGAGCTTTTCCCTTTTCCTCTGCACGGTGGCTCTGTGGACCACATGCAAACCTCTTTCCTCTTTTTTATTTGGGGTGGGCTGTGAGTGGGGACCAGGATGACCCCTCACTTGTTCAGTTTGCTGTGCAGATAAGGCTTATATTGTAAAGCAGAGCGTAGCAGTATTGACCATTTAGCAGGATTAAGATATCAGGGCATCTTGAATACTTTCATTTTGACAAGGCATTTTCTGATATTCTATTTGTATCTTGTGTTATCTAAGATTTAACAAAGAGTTCAAGGACTGAATGTGAACACAACCCACTTCATTTGCTATCTTTTTAGGCTAATCCAGTGTCTACTAACATCAGTGGTAGCCATGGCCTTCATCAGAAGAGGTAAATCATACTCTTGCTTAACTTATATTCAGAATACAAAAGATAAAAGACCACCTCTCTTCATGTTTTTAGAATTACAAAACAGTTTGTTATTTTTTCTTACCATCATTTACTGTCAGTCTTTGTACGTAGTAGGATAACAGTCAGCAATGCTTCAGACCCTCTACAATATTGGATTACATCAATGGATAGTTTCTTAATAAGTATAAATGCTCTACTGACAATTGTAACAGAAGGAAAATTGGTTTTAATGGCAAGAAGAACAAGTTATTCCAAAAAAATACCAGGAATCCGAGGTCCGAGAAAAACAGATTAACCTGGTGAAAAGATATTTTGTAGTTGCTTTAAAAAAAAAATCTATAAAAGTGATTATGTTAATCCAGTGTCCTACTAAGCATGTGCTTTCATTGCCTCTTGCTGTAACCAGCGCAGCCAGTGGAAGGAAGTCTGTGGTAGTGCACTGGGGAGGGATGCTCAGCCTGCCATGGGAGGGAGATAAGGAGAACAGACACAAGGGCATGATACAACGCTTGGTGGACAGCTGCGCTCAGGCTCTGCAGTGGCTTCAGGTCTTTCAGAGCAGAATAAAATGTATGACTTTTGTCCAAATTCGATGGGATTCACCGCAGTGGTTACCTGCCAGAATCAGCAGCCCTGAGCCTACCCTGCACTACCTGGTGTGTGCCTGCACGTTTGTGAGTATGAGGACAGGCCAGCTACCTTTGCCATTACAACTGTCTTTCCCTCTCCTCTCTGTCATCTAAAAAGCAAAAGGAAAGAAAAAAAGCATCAATTGCCTCTTTTTGCAGTTATCTAGTATAGGGCATACAATGCTTAATTTGTTACCTTGTATCACGAGTGATCTGAAAGCACCTTTTGCTTTGCTATACACTGATACAACTTCAGGGAGTACATTGGTGGAATGATGCCAGAATTTTGACTGTGGTTGATCAAATTGAGGTAAGAATCAACCACAAACTGTTCTGAGCAATCCTGAGGTTTTATGAAACATTCTTTAAAAGAAATCCTATGGAAAAAAAACTTGACACAGTATGTATGACATTTTCTTTGTGTCTGTAAATGCTGTAGTGGTTTTGTAATGTGTCTAGGTTTAGTTTATGAGAATTCTGCTTAGCTCCTAAACTCTATTTTCAATTAAGTAGAGAGAAAAACAAACAGACCTAGGACTATACTGTTTTTAAAACTCTTGACTTATATTTAAGCATGGGAAATAACTCTTTGGTGTACAAGGACGAGATATGAGTGTTGCCAAAGATTTTAGAGTCTGTTGACTGAGAAATTTCTGTTTCCAAGCATGTCAAAAGGTCTCTGGTTGATTCCCTGACTATATTGAAAAAGATAATTCTGTGAAGCCAAAAAGGCTTCAGTGTGGCCAGCTGTGTCAAAAAACTTTTAATCTCCTCCTTTCCTTAAAAAAAAAAGAGGCAATAACTCTGTGTGGCAAAGGTTCATGATCTGTGACATTCATCAACATGTTCCTGTACCCACATGAAGTCTCATCTGTTTGTCAAAATCATTCAGGTGACTTCCACCAATTTCAGAAGCTTCTGAGTATATCCCAAAGTTACTCAGAGAGATACACATTTCCACAATAACATCTCCTGGCATTTAAAAGCCTGCTGAGAAAAGTAAAATCTAATCTATTTCCTTCACTAATCAGAAGGTTCAAAGAAACTGTCTGTGAACTCCAGAAAACTATTCAGCCAGGGACCACCTGTATTTCTGTTTGTGTCTCCTAAGTCCACAAAATTTCATCTCATAGGAAAATGAGTTGGTTGCCATAGCCAAACAATGGGATTCTGAATATGATCCACAGATATTAATCAGTTCAAAAGTTAACATTTCCAGTAAACTTTAAAGTCTCCTCTCTATGCTAGCAGAAAGAAAGAGATTTCTGTGAAGGATTGTATCTAATTCATACTGTTTATGAGAGTAAATGCTATCAGCTCCAGCTCAGCTAGGTGCCGTAACTTACTTTAACTGCTCTTGCAACACAAAATTCAAATCAGAGTCCAGGTAGAGTGGGCATGTCTTCTGTGATAGTCTAATATAAAAGTAATTCTCAGTGGATATTAAGAAAAATGTATACAATTTTATACAGAAGGAAGACTCTCTTCTTATCTGTACTATGTAGAAACCCTTCTAAGGAAACCCTGTGTGTGGCCATAGCTCTTCACTCTGTGAACAGAGATGTACAAAGAAGAAAGCAGGGGAAGTCACATCAAAACCATCAGGAACAGCAGGAGAACTAAGACAGTTTTGAAGCTACTTTCATACACTCATTTCTTTTTTAATTGCTTTGATCTTTTGAAAAGTCCATGTTATGCACTGAAAAGCTGGAAGGCAGAGCATTACTTGCATTACTGCATGAGTTTAGCAGCTGTGCTGGAGCTGAAATAGATAAGCACATTTTTTGTGTGGCCTTTATTAACAGAAGAGCAGGAAAAAAGTGAAAGTTAATATATTTTTATTAGAACATTAGATTCTGTGTTTTATGTTGCACTGTGAAAGGTTATTTTCCCAATTCTAATGTCATGATTGGTTAGGAATGTGGGTTGTTGGGGGATATAAGAGCAGGGATCAGAAAAGGATATAAAGGCTGTGCTGTGCTGGACCAATAGTATTTCCCTAGTAACGTGACAGCATCCATTGGTCACTATAACTAGCATGGGGAGTAGCACTCCTGATTCCTGCACAGGTTCTGGAGTGGCAAGGGAGAATGCTTGGCTAAGCAGCTTGGTTGAGGTATTTCTGTGGAGGAGTTGCTGTGTGGCAGCTCCAGACTTACATGATTTACCAAAAAATAATTGCTGTCAGAGTGTTTTACTGCTTGTTTGCTCTGCCCTCTACTATATCCAGGACTTCATCCTTCACTGAATTAACACTGTATGACAGGAAGGAAGAGGTACTGCCTAATAAGTAGAGCACTGTTTATTACAGGGGAAGGAGAGACAGACCTGGGCTCTAGTCCCTCTGCACAGAATTCTGTGTTGTTTAATGAAAGTTTAATAGAAAACTGCAGAATTGTTCCTTTGAGCAGGGACTAGGCTTGTAACTGCGGCAGGGTTGTGTTTGTTCTGTATTCTATTTCTGTCTTTATTTTGAAGATGTGGCACTGTGCAGAAAGCAGTCAACAGCATAAGTGCCAGGAGATGTCAATAGTATGGTGGTCAGGCCAGCCTTAGGTGGGGGGGACATCTGATGAGTGTATCCGGCATGTTCAAGAATGTAGGAGACAACCACCGAATCTCCAATGACACAAAGGTGGGAGAGAAGGCTGAAGAAATACGTACCATACAGTGATGACAGGCTTTGGCATATTCACAGAAGAGAGCTTTTGGCACAAGCTCTGGAGTTTGTTGACAGACAGCTGCATTTCAGGACTGTAGTTTTGGCCATGTCATCCTAAATTCTGCTTATGCACCTTATAGAACTCTATTTCTTTTGTTTAGTAGATAACTCTTTTTCTCCTTTGTCTTTCTGTGGTGTCTACCCTCTCCCTCCATCCTGAAAGACACGTTGCGTACCGCCTGGGAAACACTTGGACATGGCAGCAAGGATAGTAAAGAAACGTAACACAAAAGCTCTCTGATTATGACAGCTGTGCGCACACAGCAGGCGGCTTAATTTCATAAGTAATGTGCCCTAAGAGTATATCGTTTTAGGCCATGGACTTGCAGTAATGTCAATAAAAGTCTAAAAATTTGAGCAGAATTATCATCGTAATAGCCTTACAGTGCATGTTTTACAGAAATTAATCATTATTGAAAATCCTTTTCCCTGTTGCACTAACGTGAAGGCATTCTTGCATCAGCTGAAAAACCATTGTTTTTAAATGCGACGCACTGGCTGAAAAAATATAACCATTCAATGTATTTTTAGCTCATTTTAGGGATCAATAAATCACAGCTGATGGATCATGTGTATTTCTTACTAGAATCACAACCTTTTCACTTCATATAAATCCTCCAACCACATGATCCCTGGCCAAAGCCACGAAGAGCACATGAGCCAGGCTTAACGAGCAGAAGTTGTGAAGGCTACTATTTTTTTCTTCAGGAAATATATGAATAAGCCAAGAAAACAACTCAGCAGGTCTCAGGAGAGCAGATCCTGGAGGAGTTACCACCTGTCAGCAGAAGTCTTGGCTCCCACTTAGAAATTGTAGTATATATGCAAGATCAGCATTTGGTGAGCTAGCCTGGAGACCAGCTCATTCTCTGTCAGCAATTAGATCACTTGATTAGCACAAGTAATTTAGCAGGAGTACTTAAAAGGATTAAGAAAACACTTAGAGGAGCCTTAGATCAGGAGAGAAAACCAAAACAAGGTACAACGGGAGTGTTAGGTGGGTTTTACACAAAATACTAAAAGTGTGGTAGCCTGCAAGGAGTAGTCTGTGGAGCATGCTCACCTTGCAGGCCAAATAAATTGCATGAAGAGAATAAACCCACAGGGAGCAGGTACTTTCCTCAAGAGAACAAATGAGAAGGTAAGGACTAAATAGAGTTTTTGAAGTGGCATAAACCAGTTTTCTGGTGAAGAAATAAAACCAAACATCTGACAACACCTCAGGTTGATGTATAAATCTGTAAGACTGCTCAGAGCTTATGCAAGAGATAGCAGCATGAGCTAGAGAGAAAAAGAAGCCTTTCTGTAAAAAGGATGCCTTCCTGGATATGCTCCACTGCCTCATGAATCTGGGAGCACTGAGGGGGAATATTGCCAGCTAGTAATGCTATGAGGAAAGGGTTTGTAAGCATGGGTATCTAAGTGTTGTTTTGCAATGGCAGCTTTTTCTTATCTTTTGTTTGGCTGGGGTGGGATTGACTATAGCATCTTCTCCTTGGTGTCATGCTGGAAACGTTTTAGAGGAAGGAATGAGAAGTTTTTATTAGCTCAAGTTTTTGGAAGGGATTGGTGTTTTTTCTCTCACTAACCCAGGCCCTGGCAAAGAGTTCTGTGTCAAGCTGTGCTGAGGAGGTGATGATGCAAACTGGAAGGTGCATGGTACAGAAGGTTGTGGGGAGGTGCCATTTTCCTGCTAGATGAAGCATGGGAGAGGACCTCCTCTTGCCTCAGGGAGACGTGAAATAGGAGTCTGCGCTCCTCATGGCTGGTATAAAGGTGTTCCTACCATTTCCCAAGCACTTATACAAAGAAGATCCTCTGGGGTAGGCAGAAACATTATGAAGGGCCCAGATCATGGGACAGTGATCGCATTTGTTACGGTTAGTCGTTCAGGTAATTCTTTGGTCAGATTTAGTGGTTATAATTCCAGGTTTGTGAAGGTAATTAAAAATGTAGCCTAGATAGGCCTTGGTTCCCTTGTTGTTTTGCTCTGTTTGGCAAAACGAGATTTGCGCTATTAATTTGCTACAAACATGCTAAATGTGCTTTGTTTTTTGCCCAGCTGGGCAGCTCCTGAATGGCTGAAGGCACTGAGCTCTCACTGCAGTACATGCAAAATGTAGAGAGACAGCTGGTAACCGGCAGCCTGTTCGGTCTTGTTGCTCTATTCTTTCCATGCACTGCTGTAATCCTACATATAAATGCTTGCAAAATGTTAGAGACTAACACGCAATGCACAAGTTCATCCTGGAAAGAACAGAAAGGAATAGTTCCTTGTGTATAACTTTAAATGTCTAGGTTAATGTTTCATGAAAATAGAGGAAAGAAATGAAGTAAGTAAAACTAAATTGAACTAGGAAGAACATTTTTCATGTTCTGTTATTAAAAAGGAAGAATTAAAAAGCATCCTTTCTGCAAACTGGTAAAATTATATGGTAATTTACCATTATTGCTAGGCTCGAAACAACTTGTGTTATAATAAACTTAATAAAGTAGTCCTGCTGGATTTCTGCCACTGTTTTAATTAACAAGCTCATACTTTGGGTCATTTATGTCTGTTTTCTATATCAGGAAAAATAGGCTTTACCTCAAGCTACATAACTGGTGGTTGCTCTGTATGTGATTTGTAGTTAAAACAAGTAGCAGGTAGCTCCAGTTTGTTATTACTGTAAGTCAAATTATTTCAGCTTGCACCTCTCTAGTTCTTGATATGTGTATTTGGGATGAGGTTTTGCTGTGCTTTTTTTTCCAAGATAATTTCCACAAGATAAGCTTGTGGGAGGGCATGAAATAAGAACCCAACTGTTTACAATTACAAAGAAGTATTGGTGTTAAACCTAACAGAGAAATTCATGTGCATTTAAGCTGAGCAATAATTGCAGTTTGCAAAATCGAGACGAGAATTCTTAAGCACGTTTCTAAAAGTCTTCATTCACTGCTTCAGTTTTATAAATAAATTGTACTCTGAGGGTGTGATGCTTGCTGGCAGAGATTACTCAAAATTTGCAATATTAGGGAGATTTTTTTAATGTTCTGTGGCTTTCAAGACCCTAATAACAGTAGCTATCGTAAAGAAACACAGCAGTGTTTATACAGTGTTAAAGAGTAAGAAATAATTTCAAATAAATACCCTAATTATATTATAATATGAAGATAAATTTTAAATTTGTATGAAGACACAGTTAAGCTCATGAAGTAAGGAGATGCAAAGCAGAGCCATGGTCTTGCAGAGGATTCAGTCAGGCCAAACAGCCTTACATAAGCATGTGGACCTCTGAAAAATTTTCAAATGTGTGACAGTTTCTTGCAGGCTTGAACCTGACCCTTTAATTCACTGCAATTTAAAGAAATTGAGACTGGCTGAGTGTTTCTCAAAAGACAGTATCTCCAGAGCTGCTGAGACCAATGGTAAAAAGCAGATCCCTAAGATGGAGGCTATCCGTCTGCAAGAGGTTTCTTAGGGAGGCCATTTCCATTTTCATCTGTCAAGTTCCCTCTGCTGCTTCTACTTCTGTTACCAAAAAGTCGGCTGTAAAAACTCTCTAACCCTTGTTTGCGATGTTAAACTTCCTTGCTCGCTTCACCAGCTCTTACAGGTACACAGACTTTTCTGTTGTAATGGCTAAAATGAACTCCACAGCTTACCCTTTCTGAAGCCAGCTACTACAAATGTGTGGACACATGGTGTTAGACTGTATATATCTGTTTTACGTCTGTGTTTGTAAATAAGTGTGGAGGTGCAATGACAGCAAAAATAGACATAACTATGAAGGAAAAGCAGTTTCTTTGGAGGTGCAAGACAAAAACCCAGCACTAATGCTATGCATGCTCTCAGGCAAATTGACCGTGGTTTGCTTATTTGTTTGTTTTATTGGAGCTAAAGGGTTATTGAAGTACTGAATACAGAGAGATGATGGTTTCCCCAGCAACTGTGCCTCCAGAAAAAAAGGTTTTGGCTTGTTCTCTTGCTTGCGTGCTTTACTGCATGTAACCAAATGATAGCACTGGTAGGAAACAGATACCTAGCCTAGTGATCTCCAGTGTGGGTCCTGTTGGTGTTAGCAGCTGGTGGAGTTTGGGCATCAAAACCAAAAGTCCTGTTGGAAGCAGTGATTCCAGCTCAGCTCAGGCTGGTGCAAGCTGACTGCTTGAGCCAGAAAGTGTGATCCAGGAGGACCAACTTTCTGCTTCCTTTAAACCTCAGAAAACACAGCCCTTGGTACTCAAAAGGGTCCAGTGTTGCCTACCAAGAATCATGGTCAGAGTTTAAGGGGAAGGAAATGCAAGCCCTAATGCACTGGGTTTTCCATAGCAGTATAAGTGTGTCTTAGTAATTTGTTGTAATTAGGGAAAACTGCCTTACAGTAGCACTGTGATGCAATCAAGGAGATAGAAATCCTAAAGCAGTTGTGTTTTGAGTAAAGTATTAGAGGCACACATGATTGTACACTGAAAGATTAAATATCTATTTAGCAAAAGAGAGAGAGGAAAACTTGGGATTATTTAAATAAAGGCTGTATTACTCACTCTTAGTTTTTTTCATCAAGGCCACTGATTTAATAGCCCAGGCAGAATTCTCTGATTTAAAGATTTGGTGTATTTCTAGATTAAAATGTTAAACTAGAATGAAACAAACTACATGCTCTGTAATTGCAAATTGACGGAGGGAAGGCGATTGCAAACAGATTGCAGCTCTGTTGTGCCGCTTGACTAGTCAGGTCAGGGGCTGCATTTTCAAATGTTGTGACTTTGGATACACAGAATTGATAGGGACCTATTAGTAACAGCACACAAAAATATCTTCAATTTTTAAGCTAGTCCTTTCAAACACAGTTCTGATGAATATATTTTTAATTCCTAGGCTGGGATATTGGTCTCTTGTTATATGATTAAATTATCTGAAATGCTGGGGCCTGAGTTGTGGGCCCCAAGTTAGAGTTGACCTGTGAATGAGTCACAACCCAGCAGAATGTTTTGTTTTTCTCAGTGGCTTCATGTTCCAGAGGCAGGACCGGGCCCACCTGTGTCTCTGTGGCTCTGCCCTCACCCAGGTGGTCGTGGTTGGGGTGGTGGGCAAGGCCAGGGCTATATCAACCAGGTGCCAAGCAGTTGAAGGAGCTTCCTGTTGGGGCTGGTTGCATCTTGCTGAGCTCTCTCGGTGGCTTCCTTCTATGTGAGGGGCCACTGAGGAGCCATCTCTGTCTGTTGTGTCCAGCAGGCGATGCTGGCACCACAGTGGGCAGTGGAG
>JAVSBS010015366.1:10038-37099 GCA_033124195.1 Coracias cyanogaster | reverse complement strand
GCCCAGCCTTACTAAAAGCCACATGAAATTTTCATGTTGCCAGTCTGCGGGGACAGGTTTAATGATGTTTAATAAAGGCTGATCATGCCTGAACTTCTCAGCAGAGTGCTTTCGCAGACTCTCTGGTGGAGAGAGTGTGGAAGAGCTCCTCCCCACTGTGCCTTCTTCACTTGACTTGTCAGCATGAAGAACAGGCTATTGGGAGCCACGTTGCAATTGTGCTTATAAGGCAGCAGAGAAAACACCACGCAGTTGTGGATATTTTATATAACTGAGTCAGCATGGTCAAAATATACTTTCTAGGTATTAAACCCAAATACGATTGGGTTTCATTCTGAACCAAGGTAGGCTGGGTTAGAGAGTTCAGTCAGCAAATGCTCTTACTATCACTCAGAGAAGACATCTGGAGGTGGCTGGTCCAAGCAGATGTGGGTAAGGCCAATATATCTGGACAGGACATGACCCAGCGTGATCTTGCAACAGCCTCTGTCAGCACTTGCCTGAAAGACCAAACAATTACAGATTTGTTCAGTACCCATGGGACTGTCTGAGCAGAGCTTCCAGCACAGTGACAGCAGGACCCCAGTATGATCCTTGCCTACAGCTTTGTGCCGTAAACCCACCTAGCCCAGTCTAGAGCCAAGCACATTGACAAGCTGTTTCAGTCTTTCAGAGGGGCTTAAGCCTTTAAGAGAGCCAGTTCACATCAACTCTGTGTCAAGCACCAGAGTATCCATATGCAATGCACCATAAACACCCAAAGGTTGTTCCTAGCATACCCATAACGCTTTTGGAGATTACCTCGGATAGTCTGAAGGGCTGGACTGCTTTTTTGACTAACGCATTGAAGACTCCCGGTTTGATAGGATCTAAGGAGACAAGCCTTTCTGGGCACCACAAATTTGAGATGTGAGAGCCACCAGTCTGAGGTCTGAGAGCCAAATGGGATCTCAGACCTTGCATGTTCATCAGATTGGAAGCCACTGGTATGACAAATGCTACCCAGGGCTCTGCTATGACACTAAGCCTGTTATTTTCTAATTCAGGTGGATCAAGCCAGACAGCAGGAAGGTGGGAAAGGGTCAAGGCAATTATTTCCCTTCCACAGCTGGAATCACAGCCCGAGCTTGGGGACAAACCCAGGACCACTGCTTCACTTGTCAGTACCCATCAGGATGCAAATGAAGAGGAGTCAGCTTTGTGCACTGCCAGGGGAGCAAACAGACTAGCAGTTAATCGTGGGCACATTTTCTAGTGAGCTTATCTCCTTAGAGAAAAGGTGGAAGACTGTGTGTCACACCTCAGTATAAGTGAAAAAACAAAACATCCTAACGGAGTTATAAATCGGGATTCCAGTGGTTTTGGCTTTGAAAGACATAAATAGTAAATGCCTCCCGGCTGCAGGACCAAAAGGCATCTTTGAGAAATGCACAAGGCAAAGAACCAGCTACAACCTCTTTGACAAGGGCAGTCACCCCTAAGACTTCTCCATTATCTCCCAGATAGGCTATTCATAAAGGCCATATCTCCCAGTCTCAGCCAGAGACAAACATCGGAGGTCCCTTGTGTAGACTGATCAAACAGTGCTTCACCTCGTACCACTCAGAGGCCCATGATCGTGATACGGACACACACACTGGGTGTGCAGAGCCAGTGCTTTTGCTACAGCACACCTGACCTGCATGTGCAGGAAGGCCCCTGCCCACAGACAAGGCATCAGCACTCATAGGTTGCTCCTTCAGGAGCAGCAGGGCTGGAGCCCCCACCCCCTTCTCCCTGAGCTGTGGGATGTGCAGGCACTGCACTGAGGTCTGCCACACAGACAACTCTGTCTCTCAGAAATCAGAGCAGAAATGAGCCTAGCCCAGACAGCAAAACCATAATCTGCTGTGCCACTTGACTCCAGAGGCCAAGCTTACCCCTGTGGCAGCACCATCACGTCTCCAGCATAGCACCCACAGCCGTGACTGTGGACCCACGTGGCTCCTGTGGTCCTTTGGATCATCTCCTGGGGCAGGGGCCAGCAGCATCCGTCTGTGCCTTGCACTTCTGTATCTGAAAGGAGGCCTTCAGACACTATTCAAGACCACCGGGAACTACAGGTCCACTCTGTCCTACATTCGGAGGCACTGCACCATCTGGTTATTTTGGGCTGACCACCTGCCTCCTCTCTTCAGCAACAGCATCTCTTTGCCAGGAGGTTGCAATGGAAGGGCTGCAGGTAGAAGGCTCCCAGCCAACACCTTGGTGGAGAAGTGTGCTCGGTGCCGGGGCCAGTGCTGTCCTTGGCCTCTTGTCCCTCCACCTCTGGCTCAGTCCCACCTGCATGCTGTGGCATCCCTGAGAACAGGATTGTCCCCAGACCTGGGGGAGCAGCTTATCCTCTCCTGGGGTCACCAGGAACTCCAGCCATAGAGGTAGATCCTGGCGGCACGCAGCAGCGCAGAGAAACAGAACAGGCATCAGCAGCTTGGACAGCCCTGGGCACTGCACAGACACAGTGCTGGCCAGGACAGCAGGATTATCTTTCTCCATTAACTAAAAGCACCATGGGAGTGCTGGCACACACCTGGAAAGCCATCAGTGACAGGCAGAAGGAAACTTCTCATCAAGAAGGGCTGCCACTGCTCAGCATTTGTTTCTGGGAGGCCTAGACCCCTGATTCCCACTGAAAGAACAAGCCTGCTTATATTGAATACCTTTGTGTTTGGAAGGAGGGCAGAGAATTTTCAGGCTGGGACTGCTCCCAAGGAATCACAGAATCACAGAATGTTAGGGGTTGGAAGGGACCCCAAAGATCATCTAGTCCAGCCCCCCTGCCAGAGCAGGATCACCTACAATAGATCGCACAGGAACGCGTCCAGGCGGCGTTTGAATGTCTCCAAAGAAGGAGACTCCACAACCCCCCTGGGCTCTGAACAGCCTTTCTCTTGTAGACATTTTTTGACCACAAGAAACTCTTCTTAAATCTTCAGATGTCAAATGTTCTTAGAAAATGGGTTGATAGCATTAACTAAAATGGTACCAGTACACTTTGATTCAAATATACATACAGGTATAGCACTACTAAATTGGACCATAAGACTCAGTTTGAGAGCCTTCTATCACCAAATGGCTTGATGTAGAAATCATGGACCTAAAAGCTACAAAAAGTAATTTTATCAGCCATTAAGCACTTCTAAGAAGTGATCACATAATAAAAACCCTTAGCAATGCTAGGATAGCCATCCTACACAACAGTGCAGAAAGTATTACATTTCTTCCTTATGAAAAATGCAAACTGAAAGCCAAACCCGGAGGTGCTCTTTTACTCTGGGGATCTGCTATCCTTCTGCATTGATTTTTTGGCTTTTGTTCTACAAGATACTGTTAATTATCTTGTCTTATCTCTAAAGTATACACTGAAATACAGATGCATGCAGAAGCAGTTCTTAAAATAAATTTTATTAATTAATAAGCTAGACTTACACATGCTAATACTGTGTATACATATAGCCATTGTGAAACAAATAAAAGTGGAACCTATGATCAATATCCCAAGTGTATTATCTCTAAATAGCTACCACAAAAAATCTCCAGACAAGTTTACAGCAATGCTCCCCTTTTTGAAGGTTGCAGTAGCCTCTAAAGACAGGAAATCTATGAGTAACCAGAACCTGACCCACAGAAGGCATCTAAACAAGGAGTCATACAAAGGTCTAGTTGATTCTTTAAGGAAATACAATGATCTGTAGATTACAACATCAGAAGCAGTCACAGAGACTCTAGTTTATCTTCCATCCATAACACCGGTCTTAGAATTTCCCCCAAATAATTGCTATTAGAACGAAAGCATAATTTTTATAAAAACCTCCACTCCTTTTTCAAAAACTACCAGAATTCACCAAAGCCCTTGACAAGTTGTTCCGGTGCTTAAGTTACAGAAAAAGCACTTTATTCCCTGTCTGGACCCATCCATTTGCAGCTTTTAGCCAGTTACACTCATGCCTGCTAATCCAAATGGCCGTTTGCTCCTCATGTTATTACTCCTGAGGAGGGGTTAAATTTCTTCTTAACCTTTTCCATTGTAAGCTAAATAGACTATGCTTTTAGTTTTTCAGTGATGCAGGATATTTTGTAATCCTTTAAGCATTGTCATGGCTCTTTACACTTTTTGCATCATTTTCATTATCCCCCTTGAATTGTCAATACCAGAATTGGAGATAATCAGCCCGTAACTGCAGCAGGAATGCCAGATGAAGGGGTTATGCAAGCTTTCTGCTCCTACTGGGTTCTCCTTGTTATGTATCTATTATTTCACACCTTGATGATGCTTTTTGACAGACGCAAGTTAGAAATGTGGAGCTTTATGTTTCTGTCCAGAAAGTTTCCCTCTTCCATGTACAGTGAAAGCTCTCAAGTGTCTGAACCGCTGCTACTTAGTGCAAAATGAGTATAAAATGAGGCAGGAAGTCACAGGCTTTTGCAGATGGAAGCCACCAACACAGAAGGACCCAGTCCTGGCATGTTTTAAAGAAACAGTTGTTTGAGGGACTGACGATTCAACTTTTACTTTTCCCGATAAAAAGCCTGATGACAAATATGTATTAGGCACCCAGAGATCTATTGGAGCTTTGATATGGTCTCACACCAAGCCATGAATTGCGATAATGTGAAAGGTCAGTCTTGAAAGGAGACAGTGAAGAATTGAATGCTGGAGCTGGCCTCAGTTCACCCAACCATACCAGGCGCACAGCCTGGCCAGGCGTGCAGAGACGAACATCCAGCCTGCCTGCCGTGTAGGGATCTTGTGGCTAGACACATGGTGGGACTGGCTGGTGTATGTCTCTCAAGCCTATAAGTCAAACATAGATTCCTAGACATGCATCACATATGCACAAGCTTGCGGGCCAGTAATGCTAATGAAAATTTGACAGCTGTTAACAGATAAGCCTCGCACATTTAGAAACAAGGATAACAAACCCATACTGTGCGCCGCTGTGTTCTGGTAATTAGCCTGGGAGATGGGCTGTGCTATGATCCTGGAGCAGCCTGTATACTGGTCCGTTTCAAATTGCACTGGTGCTTTGCGAATTCAGAGCTTTTGGAAACATTCTCGAGTCTGGAGTAGAGCCGGTGGTTTGAAAGGAGGCAGTGGGAAACTAAACAAAAGATGGAATAAAAGTAGATTTTTGGTTCAGTTGGCATTTTGGTTTTTGTTGGGTTTGTGTTTTTCTGGTTGATTCACCCTCTTTTTGGAGCCCTTTTACTGTAGTTACTTATTTATACCTCCTACAAACATAGGGGATTTGTTAAGGATAACATAGCAGCATTATGTGGCAGTTTAGACATCAGCCAAGGCATAGAAATTAAAAACTGAAATTACTCATTTTGTGGCACATATACACATTATGTCAACAAGGGATGTAAGTAAGTCTGTGTGTGTGGTTTGAAGTAGGTTCCAGAATCTTACTTTCAACTTCCCTTCTATTGTTTTCTGTAGAAGCATGGTTGTTTTAGCAATATTTGAGAAATGTTAACTTGTGTCAATTGGGAGGAAGTCAATAAAATAATCTGCTGCATCTTGAGCACAAATAGTAAGTGCAGTACTCCTCTGCAGTTAAACTAGGCTGAGGTATGGTCTAAGACCAAGAGTTAAAAAACCCTATGGAGATATAACAGGACATCTAATTCCTGCCGTAAAAGTGACCAACACTAAGTTTGGGGAATAAGGCTGAAATGACAATCAAGATGATAGGTTCAGTCTCCTAAGAGGATAGTACTTGGGAGCTGAAATTAATTCAAATAAACGGATCAGGTGGGAATTAATAAAAAATTGAAAGGGGTATAGATCATACTTATGGAGGGTTATGACTGTATAAACCATTTAGAAGTTTCTATTTCTCTTTCTAATAGTGAGGGAATGGGTGAAACTGGCAAGAGAATTGCTAGAATGACGCCATTTGGAAAGGAAGAGATACAAAAGTCATTCTTTAGCCTTTATCACAGACATTGGCAAAAAGTCTGGGAAAGTGTCGTTGTAAATAACTTGAAACCTCCAGAGTGGATTTTTTTTTCTCTCGTGGACTTACAGATTTTAGAATCTCCTTTCATCCTCTCAGTCCTCCATCACATAAGCATTTTGGTTTCTGGTTTCCATATGATGACATTCTCACCATGTCAGAGAAGGAGATTTCAATAATGAGTTTTCTCTTGAATTTTGCAAAGATGGTCTTTGAAGAAATATTTTTTAAAAGTCAATGTAGGTGTCTGACTGCAGTAAGTGAAATAAATTGTTATATGGGATAGGTCTATGCAGACATAGAAAGCATGTGGAGCAACCATACTTCTTCAGTATGTCTGATTTGTCATTCTGATGCTGGTTGTCTGTTAAGAAAGACCATAGAATCATAGAATCATGCTGGTTGGAAGAGACCTTCAAGATCATCAAGTCCAACTGTGAACTGCCAGGTCACCACTAAACAATGTCCCAAAGCACCACATCTACACATCTTTTAAATACCTCCAGGGATGGTGACTCCACTGCTTCCCTGGGCAGCCTGTTCCAGAGGTTCATTAAGCATAAGCCTCATTCTCTCTTTCCACATCCACAGCAAAGCCAGTGTGTTTACATTCTTTTGCTTGCATATATGTGCTGAATGTGCCTGAATGAGCATTACTGAACCAGCGCATAAACTTTGGGAGCTCTTGCTCTAAAGAAAGACAGGCCTTTAACTTTTACCTTGTAAAGACGGCCCGAGTATGAGTTTAGGAGGAGTTTCATGCGGTGAGTTCTGCCTGCACAGAGCAGAAGCAGGCTCTGCAAAGGTCAGCTTGGGGAAAAGCCAAAGCAGCTACTGCTGCTGCTGCAGAAATCTCAAGGTGATGTGTATGCATTGGATTCAGTCTGTCATGGAAGATCCCACAGCTCACCCCATTCCCTGCCTCCGGAGGAGGGCTCCTTTAACCCTCTTGTCACGTGGAAATCCTGCTGGACTTGCCATTGAGGACTCTGCACTCAACTTTTTAAAAGCAATCCCTAGTAAACAAAAGTGCACAAAAGTAAACAAAAACGCAGACAGTGGGAGTAAAGACGAGGAGACTGGGAACAAAAGTCCTGGAACGTCTTCAACATGTTAATTCTGTGTTTGTTCCAGTTCAAATCACAGAGAAGCTGTTGCCATTTTTTTTAGAATTGCTTTTTGGCTTTTGAAAAATGAATACACTTCCGCAGAAAAGCATCTGCACACAAAACTCGTTACACTGCTAATGTAGGCGCCTTATTGGCAAACCTTGGTGAGAGGGTCTAATGGCAAAGCTTCAGTCTCCGTTTGACCATGTTCTTCTGCACATGTTATCTGTGTGGCTTGTGTTGTAGCCACCTGAGGAACAGCATTTTCCAATACTTTCAAACCAACTTCTGCAAAAAGCACTATGTTTAGGTCTAAAAATTACATGAAATTAAATACAACAATATTCCAGGACTGTACAAAATATATGCTCTCACAGATATAACCCAAACTATTCCAAATGTATATAAAGTTTGTTTTTAATTGGTTAAAGCTTCAAGAAAGTTGATATGGTTTGGTTTGTTATTTTAGAAAACAAATGCAAAATGTTTATTTAACTTTAAAGAGCTCTGAAACTTGCCTACTGCAACCCATAATCCTCTGATATTTTTAGGGAAATGTTTTTAGACCAGACGTGAATGCAACCGATTCTACGTAGCCTTCTGTGGTTTCTTAGCATAAAAATAATCTAGGACTAAACAAACAGTGAGGGAAAAAAACAAAACAAAACAAACAAAACCAGAGAACAGAACTATTTCTACAACTTGAAGAATTCTGTCATGTCGTTAAAAAAAGTTCATGCTTTCATTTTTGTCATATGGAACTTTTCTTAGCAAGGATCATCTAACACTACTAGAACTAATGTGCCATCTTGCCTGTATGATATTAAAATATCCTTCAGTATCTAAGTAGAGCTGCTTCTCACAGAGCTTCACAGAAAAATCCAACTGGATCCTTTACCCAGCTTACATTTTAAAAAGGCTGGACTTGCTCACTTGAATAACAAGAACAATACCTAGCAAAATAGGATAAAAAAATGTTATAAAAACACTCTCATGGCCTATAATGCCAAAAATCTGGAGATACCATCAATAACTCGGTCATCAGTGACATGAGTCAACAATTCAGAATGTTCAAAGATTCATTTTATGAATTTCTGCTCATCAGTCTTCTATGCCCTATTATGTATTTTTCCTTTCTTGAAGTTTATTTGCTCTTTCCCCTGCTGCTTCACAGCTCTCAGAAAGGATCCAGTAATCATAACACGCTCCTTTGTTTTGTGGTTTTTTTTTTTCCCCAAACCTGCATTTCTGCTACAAATCACCCCAATCCATGTATTTGTATAATTAGCTGGAAGTCTTATTTTTCATTTACAAAAGCAAAATAATGTTTCTGCTCATTGTGATTGTCAAAGACATCTTGAGAATATAAAACCCAAAGGCATTGGGTCCAAAAAAATATATTTAAAAAAAATCCAGATTTCCAGAGTTCTCGTGTTTTTAAACCAGCCTTTGTGTGTTGGGCACCTTTGAGTCATGTTTTGAAAGTTTACATGTAGTGGTACTGCACTCAGAAAAGATAAAGGTTATCAGAGGAGCAGCTTTATAAGTATATGTTAAAATAATGGAAGGCACCAACATATAGCTAGGGTTATATCACTGCTAGCATCTGGAAATGGGTTTCTTCCCCCCCCTCAGATTTCTGTTTGGAAATCTCCATCCTCCAGAAGAAACAGGTGTAGAAATAGAAGGTGCTCTACACAGAAAAAATTGCTTTCTCATCTAATAAAACTGTTTCTCTTTGATGAATTTACAGGCTACCAAAGAAGTGGATACATACATACTAATACAAAAGAAAATCTTGTAAATATATGCTTCAAAAAGGGAGTGGACAGTTTTCCTTTGAAAACAGAAAGTATGAAGAACTTTATGGAATATGTAGAACTGAGAAATTATTGTATTACTTTCTTCACAGCCTATCTGCATGGCATCATATGCATCTATAAATAACCTCGTTTATACTGCTATTGTATATTCTCTATTTATGTTGAGATCTCCCTAGAATAGCCACACAGTTTTTCTGCTTTACTGTTCAAACCATGCATGATTTCTTCTTTCAGAAACATTCACAGGAAACACACATTTTCAGAATAAAATGGACCTAATGTGCACCTTCCATGCGTGGAAGAAAAATCTAATTACAGACTTCAGGTCTATCATATGACATACAGTGAAGCATTTTAATTTCAATTAAAATATATGGGAATGCAACTGTAATTTAGGCATAAACGCAATTTAAAATCTTAGGTAGGATGATCCAGTTTTTACATAGGCACAACACGTTCATGGTATAGTTGGCAGAAGCCTGTAACGTGGTAGCTGATTAAGCTGCCAGTTCTTCAGTGCAGTGCCGTGCATCCCAAGGAACTATAAGGCGCTCCACCAAGTGAAGTGAAGCTACTAAGATCCAAAAAACTAATGAAATACATTTGTCCCTGAGAAAACAGAAGACAGTGAGTGGCTGTGCAGCACAGGCACAACGCTTCTTATTCCGTTGCTTACAATGTTGTGCACAGTATCAAAAGGCTTTCATTTTTATTTCCCTGGCACAATTCTTTTTTCCTCATAATTAACTCCACTGGCTATTTAAAAGTTTAGCATGATTTACCTTGGCACAGAACCAGATTCAACGCAGATTTGACTGAACAATTACTCCTTTAGTTACCCATCTGGATTACAACAGTGTAAAACACCAGCAGAATATGGATCAATACAATACTCAAGTCCATTCCGATGCCCAGCCTGACACACAATGTATTGATTGAGCAGAAAACATTGACGAAATAAAGCAATTCATTAGTTTAAATCTTGAAATAAAACTTCCAGTGTCTTTCCTCTCATCGTTCTCAAAAACCTCACTTGTACATTGTCTATGTGGAATAGACTCAGATTCTCCAAAGTGTTTAGGTCCTGAAGTCATTGTGAAAAAATACAGTGGGGCTCTGGTTTCTGGAGCTCTCTCCTGAGCTCTCCTATCCATAACCAAACATCTACACATAAAATAGTAGAAACCCAAGGAAAACACTTCCAGTAGTCATATTTTGATTATGCCTAACTAAAAATGTACCACTGTAAGTTTGATCTGCAGAACCAAAGCTTAGCTTTTGTTGGGTCAGCATTCGTTTTACTAATAAATTTTTCAATACAATGTTCACATCAAGTTCTTAGAATGGTTTTAGGCAGTAGAACAGAATTCCAGTGTACTCTGGAACACTAGTGAGGCATGTAAATGCCATTAGTAATGCTCTTGCACTGATGCAATGTATTAAACTAATTCAAAAGAATATGCAAAGAAAGTTAGTTTATCATGAAGTTACTTGTTAACAAAGCATAGAATCATGCCAGTTTTTACCTATTCTTTTTCTGAGGTGATCATGGAATTCACATCCTTTGAGTTTGAAGGGGCACACAAAATCATCCTGAATCATTTAACATTGTTTATAAGACAAAGGAAAAGGAAAAAAAAAAAGATACTTGATATGACACTGTTACTCTGTGCTTGTTTTTAATACTTGTGCATCTTCCAAGAAACAAGGGAAATAATTATTCACTATTTGGAGAGGGTGATGGCAAAACCCACCCTTAGTATCTCTTGACATCTGACCATGGACTTTTGGTTCTACTAGCATTACCTGTCTCTGGCTGTGTTGGAGCAGGCTAACTCCATGACATATCCTGCAACCCTGCCTCTATCACCAAAGTCCTTTTGGTTATTGTCTGCTGATTGCACCTGGGTTTATTCCACAGGTAGTCAGGGTATGAAAGGCCGGGAAGATTGTACGAGTCTGAACATCATATTGGGTCAGCACACTGGTTGCCCTTGCAGACCTGTTAGCTGGGGAATACACTGGTTCCAATAGGAGAGAGAGAGATTTTAGTCCATTTATGCAAAGGCTGACATTTTTAGGATGAAGTAGCATCAAATTATGGAGGAGAGGGATGAGGAGATACTGAGTCAAAGACTGAATGAATTACCAGAAAGCAATTAGGAAAGGATGACATTTATTTTCTCCTATTACTAAGAGATTATAATGGCCTAAAGACAAAGGTTTTTTAAAAAAATTGTTCACAGACATTTTTCCTTGGTATGATGGTAATTTTGCTGTATAGATCTTACTGACTCTAATAGGAGTTAGGTAACTCTGGAGTGTGAAGCTCTTTGACGCAGTATTTTACAGTCTTTCCTGAAATATGTATAGAAACGTTCAATACAGAAATCTTGCTCTTGATACATCATTTCAATGTTCAAATTTAGCAGTTGCCCTTCTCCCAAATGCAATATGACCGACTGCTCTTTGATGCCTGCAGCCCATCAGACAGACCAATGCACTCAGATGCTTTGCACGAAGAATTCCAAGGCCACAGATACTTCTGTAACAACTGCCCTGCTGTAAAATGAGATTGTGCACACACCTGCCTGACACGCGAACCACACACAATCTTCTTCAACTTTTCTATGCCCCGATGGAAAGAGAGGCGCATGCTGCTACATTTCCCATATCTAACGAGGATTAGTGTTACGCAAATTACGACTAATCTGGAAAAACAGCATAGGAGTTTCATCTTATTTTGCAAGGAACAGGGTAGGGCAGGAGCCTGGCTTGCATTTACAAATATTATCTTTATTCTGTTGGAAATTTTCCTTCAGTTGGAAATAAATTGATATGATAAGGGAAAAAAAAGGAAAAACTGACCGTGGTTGCCTTCATTATGAAAAGGAGGTGACTAAGGAAGGTATGACACAGGTCTCTAAAATGATAGATGGTGCAGAGAAAGCAGGTAGGCAGTGATTACTCACTATTTCTTACAGTACAAGGTGTCTTCTACACTCACACTATCAAGTGACTGCAAAACAAACAAAAGGAGGTAGTTACGCAGGCAATGCAGAGCGAATTGGTGCAGCTTGTCAACTCAGGACATTGTGAAGACAAAGAACTAAGAGTGCCAGAAGAAGGACTAGACATTCCCATGGGACACAGGTCAGTCTCTTTCAGGTGCGGTTTTCAGCCTGGAAAGTTCTTAAATGGCTGGTTAGGAAGGTAGTTGATTATTTAAAAGAACAGATTGTTTCATAACTGTTTTTCTTGCATTTCTTCCTTAGATAAGTGCTAATGGCCACTGGTAAAGAGTGGATAGTAGAGCTGGAAGGATTTGCAACTGCATGTAACTGTCTTTATGTCCCTTCTTCCTGAACTTTGTGGTTTTCCATAACACAGGCTATTCATAACACTGAAAAACTATTAATCTTCATGGAATTTTCTTGGCTTTTACCCTTTGATGGGATTCTCATTTAGACCCGCACATGGGTTGTTGTTTTGCCAGTGCACTAGCATTTGTGATGAGGTAGAGGAACTGTCCTGTCAAAGTCACTCTTACCTTAACCAACTGTTGGATACTTGCATTTGTAGAGTAGGTCTTTTCATAGAGCGAGAGCGGTGTTTAGTAGCAGGAAACACTGACTCAGATAAAAAACCCTACCTGAAGTGGGCTTAAATACCAAACTTTCTACAGACACCATGGCTTTAAAATTTGTGCTATAAACTGGAATCATTTTGTCATCGCTTCTAATCCAGAAAGGACTTCAGAATTCCTTCCTGTGACGGTGAACTGCTAGCGATGGATACATTGTCTTGTGCCATAACTGTGTTGCTAGAGTGGATGGAATATTTTTCTTCGCTTCTCAGGACAGCTCCATTTGCAGCTTAAAGAACTCTTTCAAAATTAACTGAATCACTTAGTAGTTAATAATAGTTTGGCAGTAGGTAGTAGTTTTTAGAATGGGCAATGGCAGAAAAACTGATGGGAAACTTGTTTTCACCTACAGGGCTTTTGCTCCCTGCTCCTTCATTTAGCTACAGAAAATTAAATGTTGACTGGCCGTGAAAATGTATGGTACAACCTAAATGTTGGGTGTGAGCTGGACAGGAGTACTTACTTCCTGGAAGGTCAATTTTTAGTAAATATACATACTTAGATATGAAAGCTAATTCCCTGGCATCATACACTTTAATATGTGGCTGACCTTCCTTAAAGCCCCAAAAGCAGCTCTGGGTAGTTTTATTAGGTACACGGTTCCTCAACTTCAGGGTTTTACATGAACCCAGCAAATGATAGATCTGTGTAGTTAGATCAATTTTACATAGCCATTAAGCATTAAATGGATACAAGTGACTATAACTCATTTGCTGCCCAATTTATACACCCTGTACACAAAATCTTTCCGTGCATTTCTGTAACCACTACATTTCTCCAAGCTTATGCGTATATTTCACTGATTTGAACAACACGCCAATAGAACAGAGCACAGTGGAATTCTATTTGATATTATGCCTGAGAGTCTAAAGACACATTTTATTAGAAAGCCATGGAATAAAATCAATGCTGTGATCGGTAACTGTACACTATATATTAATTAAGGCCAGAGGCAAGGGATTAAGCCCAGCACAATCCGTTATGCAATTTGATTGTGAACACAGTTGTAAGCAAACTTCTCTAAGAGTCTCCAAGTTGAAGGTCATGTTGTATGGCATTGGAAAGGGTTTTTCTTTCACCCCCAGAATTTCAAAAAGAGAACTCGGATTTCTCTCAGTCTCTTTATGTAACAAGGTGCTGGTGACACTGTGGCCATGTCAATGAAACCTTCAGTGTTCTCTGGGCTTCTGTGATGTGGAATGGTATGTCATTTGTTTGGTCATTTTCTCCAGATTGGCAATTACATTTTAAATTCCCCCCCCAGATATATGTTATGATAAATCATTGTTATCAATTGAACTGCTGGGGCCCAAGTTGTAGGCCCCAAGTTGGAGTTGACCTGTGAATGAGTCACAACCCAGCAGAAGGTTTTGTTTTCCTCACTGGCTTCATGTTCCAGAGGCAGAACGTGGCCCACCTGTGTCTCTGTGGCTCTGCCCTCACCCAGGTGGTTGTGGTTGGGGTGGTGGGTGAGACCAGGACTATTTTAACCAGGAGCTGATCACTCAGAGAAGCTTTCTGTTGGCTGTGGCTGGTTGCATCTTGCTGAGCTGTCTTGGTGGTGCCCTTCCATGTGAAGGGCCATTGAGGGAGCCAGCTCTGTCCATTGTGTCCAGCAGATGATGCCAGCACCACAGTGGGCAGCGGAGGAGTCGGGCCCCCAGGAACCTCTGGCAGGAGTGTCTGAAAGAAGACTTCTGAGGGGCTGTTGCTGAGTTCAGTGTTGGCCTGTGTGACCAAGCAACTGATGGCAGCATAAAATGATGATGGCTGTACCGGCACAACATCAACGCACAGATTCTTTATGAAGGAACCTTTGCATGTTGGCGTAAGTTTTACATTATTACTTGTCTGTATGTCTTCCTGTGATAATTAGAAGAATGTTACTAATTAAGTAGTAACAAAAGTGACAGAGGGATTGATTTGGTTCTGCCTTTAATCAACCTCATCTCTCCTTCTGCACCCTACATGGAAGGTCCTACTCTTACCTTTTTGCTCAGAGGTGTCAAAATTACTTGTACCATTGTAGTCTAATGATCAGTAATATTTTTAGTTAATGTAGCAAACTTTTCAGATTATAAGCTCTTTTTAAAAATTAAAAACAAAGAAGAATTGAACACTTTTCCCAAGTTCAATCCCTTTGAAGCAATGCTTAGTTGGCAGTGGCCAGAGTGTCTAGAGTAAGGAAAAACATGTATGGTGAGAACATGAAAATTCTGATAAAGCAACTAAAATCTCAGCTGCAAACACAGGACAAATCCTTCATTACTGACCTGATTATCTTCATTTCATGGAATACACCAACTGCTACAAATCTATTTAATCATTGTTATGGCACATTAATGTCAGCTATTGTTATAACCCCCCCCCCAAATTAGGAGGAACTCCTCTTTGGTGTCCTATATATGTAACATTCAATGTCTCACAAAAAATGATGCATCTTAAAGCAAATGCAGTTCTGTAATGCTTGAAAGGAAGCTTTCCAGAACTGTGTTCTCTGCTAAAGGTTTTCCATAATTGTGGAACCAAGATCTCTGATTTAAAGAATTTTCTTTATCAGCACATCCCTGTGCAACATAACCATATCTGCTGTAGCTCCAAAATCTCTCCCAATTTACAAAGCTTTTGTATATGATTACTCTTTATACAGTGTTTTCCAGGTCAAACAGACCTTTTAAGTGTTAATAAACTCTGTTTTGGTTAAATGATTGTTCATGGTTTAATCTCAGTTTCCTCTGATTTTCTTCACTACTTGTTATGCTTACCCAGGTAGTCTCACCAAAAAACTATGGTTTGTTTAGGAATCATTCACTTTTGACCTGCTTTTTTATTTGTTATCATAGCTAGTCATCTAAATCTCATGGATTATTTTTATTTTCTAATTAGGTAGTTGACACTTTTTATGCAAGGGTCTCAAATGAGCTCTGCTGTGAAAGATGGGAATATAATTATGCTACTCTAACTATGGGGAGGCTAATAGTCACAAGCATTTAATTAGCATCCAGAAGTAGCTTGAATGCTTCAAAATAAGTAATTATTGCATGGCTTACTCTAAACAAAAGACATTCTTTTGTTAAAAAATCATTAGCAAATTGAGGATTAGTTTTGTGCTTTTAGGGGGAGGTTAGGGTTGTAAGTGAGACCTGTGACAGACAATGGTATCACAACATTACTGGGTTGCTCAGTGATGTCTGAGGACAGCACAGACAGTACTGAACAAATTGTACCTGCAGCACAGAAGGTGCCAGAAACCTCTCTCAGCGTAACTGAGTGCATAAAACCAGAAATTCTTGAACAAACAGGAAAGGAGCAGCATAAATAAAATGTTATTTCCGAAGAGAGAAAGTGGAATACATCAAACAGACTTTGAGTGAGAAAGAAACAAGCATACTGCGGAATCTCCTAGGAAAAGAAAGGGAGTTTAGCTTCCCAAGATTGTTCCAGTATCTGATGTTAAACTTTTATTACGGTACATTGTTTTACCCAGCTCTCTTCAAAAGTAAAGCTGCTCTCTAGCTTCTTAGGACCCAGTCTGACTGATCTAGAAACACTTGTCTCTTGCACTCTGTCTTTAATTACACTACATGCTCGGCAGTAGTCATCTTTGTTTACAGTAGCTCACTGGAGATCCAGCACCATTAACATCCTTCTGTAGTTTGATTCCTGGAGCTTGTGTCTGTCAGTTTGGTTCTATAGACTTTGCTGTCACTTTTGCTGTTTTGTTGGGCTGTGGCTCCAGGAGCCTCTCCACCTCTCTCCTTTGTCATCCCAGTCTCCAGCCACTAAAGAGACTCTGGACTTCAGAGTTAACTTTGCCATGCTTCATTAAACACAGTTATTTTATCAGTCTTGTAATTATTTTACTGAGTCGGCTTGCAGCCAGTGTAGAGGGGTCTTTTCAGATACTCGCTGATTATGTCCTAGTAGCTTTTGTTGGTTTGTTTAAGTCTTAATTGTCAAGTTCTCGTGTTGGGCCATGCAGATGGTGCAGGGCAGCTCAAGGCTGTGTCAGGACAGCAGGCTGCAGGGGCTGTGCCCAGCTGGGGTGCTGTGGTCTTTGTGGCCAGAGAGCACAGCTTTCTCCTGGGCCTGTCCCTAGCCATGCTACCTAGTGTGTGTGTGCTCCTGCGTATCTCTGTGTAAGGCTTAAAGGGCACGCGCTGTTCCTACAAGGGGGAAGGGCCCTTTTATGCTATGGAAAACTCAGATTTTGCAACACTAGGGGCTTGTCAGAAGTGTGAGGATGAGACCAAATTTGCATGTTCATCCATATAAATGTACATGCGTTTTCTATTTGCATGTACAATGGTGGACACAGTAAAATTAAAGCTATTTAATGGCTTCCTTTGGAAGGTACCATCTGCTTCAATGTAATATTTAACATTCAGAACTCTATTTATAAACAGGGAGAGGTGTAGACTTCAAAGCTGGATTTACTCATCCCAGCACTATGGCCACCTCACAAGCTATATATATATATATTTAACATGATACAGATCTGCAGACCAAGCCCTGTGTGTTTAAGTGAAGGAACAGAGTGTGAAAGTGAAGGCTTATACACCCTCCTCCCCAAGCTTAAACTAGAAGCAATCAGTGGGCGATAATTCTTCTTATCATTCTACTTTCATTAAATAATCAGCAGCACGTGAAAATCTATTAGAGAAATAGAAATTGCATAACTTCTTTGCTATGATACAGATGTATTTATAAATAGGTGTTGCAAAAGAATACCTGTTATATTGGTTTAACAGCTTAGCCTTAGTCTTAACGCTAAAAAGTGTTTTTTACTGGTCAAAAGAGAAAATTGTTTGTCCATGACACGTTTGCACTTAGGGTATTTGGATTTGATCCAGTTTCTGCCTGAACCAAGTAGCTAAACCCAGACATGAAAGAAGAGGAAGGAACGGTTCAGAGAGGTTTGTGGCTATTTGTCTGAACTAGCCCACGAAGCAAAGTGAGCCTGAGTTTGTTTTTTATGTGAAGGCAAGAGAGGAAACCACTTAAAGCCAATACTTATCAGTTAAGTAGCTTTGGTTTTGTATTATGTATTTGTATTCAAATGATAAATTGTTCTGTGAAGCAAGGAGCTTTATAGGACACAGTCATGGTGTTTGCTTCCCTGCTGGAAACAGCTTGCCAGGTTACAGTGTGTTTTACAGTTAAAGGCAGGTTAACATATCCACTGAAATAGTTAGCAAATTCTTTTATTTTTTAAGTAATGATGATTTCTCAGAATCTGCTTTTTTTTTTTTTTTCCTACACTAGCTTTGAATTGGGAAGCATAGCTACGAATTCATGTTTCAAATATGATCCAGAGAAAAAATGAATAACTTGTAAGGTAGGTTTACAAATAAAAAGTTGAATCTTTCATAACCGTGCTCTCGTGGTTGCCAGGAGTATCATATGCCAGCAGTATTGATTTCAACCATCTTTAGTCAGACAGAACTCCTGGATCCATTTGAAAAGTCTTTATTACAAGTTCAAATGGGTTGCAGATGTGAAAAAACCCACCTTTTTTATACACCCACAAATAAACTTGAAATGAAATCTAAGTGCAAACAAATGCAGTACATTTTATGGTAGAGAATATGAAAGCACAACTACCCAAATTGTAAATGAATTTATTTTCAGAACTTATGCTTGACATTCTGGGCTGACAATGAAAAGTCATTTTGACATTTCACATTGAAAAGCTACATTTGCTTCCTGCCATGGTTGGCTTACACTGCCATCAGTATGTACTGCATTTTCCCTCAGGAGGCAAGGTACAGTGCACACCTTCTGCTCCAATCCTCCTCCTCATTCAACCCATGAATTTGAGCCTTTATGTGGATTTGGAACAGGAAATGACATAGAACTTATTTGTTAAAATACTATATTTTGATGACTGTTTCATAAAAATAATTACGTGGATGCTTAATCAAAAGTTTAAAGCGGGGAGGAGAAGAAAGCTATAAACTTCCTTGTGTGTATTTGTTTTGAATGTCATTGAATTGGAAACCAGAAAACAGGTCTGTGTTCCTAGGAGTTCAAATGTTAAGTAATTCAGAATTCAGTCATTAAGATGAGGTAGCTCTCCACACTGCCTGTACTCTGACTGTCCTGACTAAACCATAATATTTGACGAGGAACGCATCCAGCTGTAACTGTGATTTCCATCAGAATGTAAGTAAGGTGTGTATCTTAAAGACAATTGGGACATGATTAAAGAATGTAAAATCATTGCTGAATGCAAAGAAAATTGCCACCAAGCTAAGAGGACAGAAATACCCTGTCAAGGTTTAGGCTCAGTCTGCTAGACCTATAACAGATGCTCTCTGTTAAGCTCTCTTTCCACCTCAAAAAGGGAAAGAGAAAGGAAATAAGGGAGAGAGACTTATGGATCTCTGTTGGCCCCCTTCCTCTCCCAAACTGAGAGAGAAAGGGACTGGGAGAAAGAGAGACTTATGGATTAGAGAAGAAAACTGAAACAGCTTTAATGAAGATAATAATAAAATACAAACAAAACCCAACTCCCCCTCATGGCAATTACATCACTGTCACTACTGAGGCTGTGGAACAGGCAATGGGGAACTCCCAGACTGGGCTCAGTGGCAGATGGGAACTGGATTCAGGAACACATGAATTGGGACCAAAGGCAGAATGGACAGAGTCCTCCTTGGCTGCTGGCCATTGAAGAAGAGGAAGCCAGAAAGAGACCCCCATGATCCCTCAGCTTTATACTGAATATGAATTATATGGAATGGAATACGTTGTTGGTCAGTGTAGGGTCACCTGTCCTGGCCGCTCCTCCCCGCAGGTGCGGCCTTTTACTTTCTGCACCCCCCGATGTGGTACACGAGAGTTAGCAGTGACCTTGGTCTGCACACCGGTCCTTGGTAGTAACTCTAAACATTGAGTGCTATTACTGCTAGAAGCAGACGCTGTCTGTGAAAATGTCATTAACTTCAGAAAGCGCAGCTAGTTAGAAGAGACTCACCTGAAAATTAAAATCTCTGAGCAAAATTAGTTCAGTTCTAACTCAAACCAAGATATACCCATAGCCTGAGACAATTCAGACTTGCTTTCCACACATTTGATGACACAGGTTATTTATCTCCTACTTTACATGCAAGAATCAGTCATAGAATGGTTTGGGTGGGAAGGGATCTTAAAGATCACCTAGTTCCAACCCCCCTGCCACAGGCAGGGACACCTCCCACTAGACCAGGTTGCTCAAGGCCCCGTCCAGCCTGGCCTTAAACACTTCCAGGGATGGAGCATCCACAGCCTCCCTGGGCATCTTGTTCCAGTGACTCACCACCCTCAATCGTGCATGTGCATATGTTTATAGGTATGTACTTATCTGTTTATGAAGAATGAAATTTATTTATTGCCACTAAGATATACATAAAGATGAGATCTCTGCTCAGTGACTCATAGGTTTTATCCTGCAAGGTTTTGAATACAGAGAAGAGATGAAGAGTGCCTCAAAGTCCCTCCCATTTAATCAGTGGGAGGCAATTTTTTCCTTGTCTTTGAATTTGCTCAGGATGTTGCAGATCCTAACAGGAAAGACATTAAGATGCACTCAATTCCACATGTGCATTAGGTCTGTAGACAGGTTGGCTGGGAAATAAACCTTGGCACAGGTTATTTTTTATTTGTCTGATGATAGACATTAGTGAGACAAGGTAGGTGGTTGACTGGATTATTACAAATAATTTCTAAAGGAGGTTTGAGTCTATTGAGTTAGAACTGGGTACAGAAATCTTTTGGAAGAACATTGTGTGTAATATACATAATTTTGAGAGAGGGTTAGAAATACTGTTACTGAAAAAATAAAAATCAACAAAGAAAATGCTGATTGCATTTGGATAAGACATTTGTACTGCCTTTGCCTTGTCATTGCTAGAACCAGTGGAGAGACAGAATGTTTAGACTTGAAACACTTCTACTAGAGAGAAAACAAATGCGTGGCTATACAATTTAAAATAAAGAGGTCTAGAGAAGGCAGGTAAGAAAACTCCAATTTGCCTGGCCAAGAGGCGAGCAGGGTTCATTGTAACTAAACAAGTGTAAGTGCAGACCTGATGGAAGGACTGTTCTTCCTATGTAAATCTTTAGACTGTTGGATTCAGTAGTGGAAGTTACATTTGAGGTCAGCCTCTTTATCTGGGTACAGAAGAGAATCTTTTAAAATATCTAGAAAACAACTATATCCATCATTATTTAATGCACAGAAAGTACATAATTGACTCTCAAGTTTCAGAGAACAAATAAATTTCAAATAATTAAATTTTGGGGTGAAACTTTTTCTGGAGACATGTCTTAGAAATTGTCCATTGTGTATTTTTTTTGCCTGTGTTAATATAAAAATACTAGACTATACAGGTAACAGTATGCCTTGATTTCTCAACGTATGTTTTAAAGTAGATGCATGCCCTAATATTTTTAAGTACTTGGGAGTCTAAGACTCTAGTGAGATTTTCTAAACTGTTGGAGCATCCAATTAACATGAAAACCAACAAAATAAAAAGGGATTGTTTTCTGCAGGTGTTAATGTTACCCCTTTGGGAGTACCTAAAACCAGATTAAAAGCTGATGTAATTACCAAAATACTACAAATTGGCCAGGATTCCTGCTAAAGCTTATAAATTACTATTATTTGTTCATGGTCCGAGTGTAGATTTAAGCCTGGGGGATCCACATCCATGCAAGTATCATGCATCATTTTACTTGATTCCACTCTTTTCAAATGCTGCTTCCCCTTTCTGAAGCTCAGGGAAAACCTCTGACAGCGGCAGACAAGGAACATACCCAGTTCACTAGGGCAGGAATGCTACTTAACTTTACCATGGGAAACTTAAACCGGGGACTATCAATCAGCTCAGCTTCATGAGCAGAAAGCTGAGTTTCCTGAGGGTAGAAGGAAGAAATTGTTACTTAGATAAAATTCTGGGGTTAAGGAACTGTATTGATGCTGTGGTCTTCTCCAGTGCTCCTGCCAGAGTGATCCCCTGCTCCTTTTGAGTCTTAGACACAAACATGCAGATATAAGTATCACACGTAGCTAAAGATACACACAAAAGGTTTCGTCTAATTTGTTTGTATACCCAGCCTTTTCTCTTTTAGTAGATATTTGACCATGAGGCAGATATTACAAAAGTTGTGTGGTTGTAAATAATGACAACTCATCTCAGCTCCACAGTGGTTACACTTCTAGGGACTATGTACAAAAAACATGTATAATTTCTCTCCATGATCACTTTTCCTTGCATCCAGAGCTATCCTTTATTCGAGTTTTGGCAGATGGGCGGCTGATAGTAATTTAAAATGAGGACTAAGAAGGAATCCCATGTACAAAGAGACCTTGAGTAGAAATTTAAATCTGAAACACAAGTAGAGCGATGGATAATTAACTCATCTATAATTTCTTATTTTAAAATGAGATCACTTGAGAATTCAGTTTGACATAATAGGCCCAATCTTACCTTCCTTATTTATCTCATAGATGTGAAATGTGAAATCTGAGTAGCAATGAATGGAGAAAGGATAATTCTACGTGAGATATTGTGCAGTGTATCAGTCCACGTTTACCTGAAAGAGACAGTTATGGGCCTTCTATGGAATAACATGGATTTATGACACTCTGTACTTGGATTTATTAACTTATTCATATACTTATAAACCATACTAATCAATAAGCACACCTATCAACCATATTAATTGATTAAAATATTTTCTTGGGAGAATATTGTTTGGTCCATCATGTAATAAGTTCAGCTCTTGCTCATTATTTGTTTGATCAGTTGACAGTCGTATCCTGGGAGTGGACTGTAGCAGATGCACATTTAGTTTAGTTTTATAGCTGCACACTCCTTGATAGACAATTGGTGAATCTCCATTAAAAACTCCTGATTGCTAAAGTTATAATACCATCTGATCCTTACAATTATTTTTGCAAACACTAGCCCTCGAAGCCAGTCAGCCTTGTCTGTCCTACCCTTTCTGGCTGCCAAGTCCCTGTTCTTTACAAAATGTTGACAGAACACTGGTGCTACTGAGTGTCTATTTAATTTTTGACTGATTTTCCTGCTGCATGAGATCACTGGCAACTGCTAGAACATACTCTTGCTTTCCCAAACTTTGTGTTTATTTCCCTGAAGATCTTGCCATCTGCTGTGCTCAGCTGCCCAAATAAGTAAAATTTTCCATGTCTTATAATTTTTTTCCTGAAAACATTATCTGTTCCCTGAGTCTTTCCAGTTTTCATCAGGTTCTTTATGATCAGTTCATCTCTATATAACATGTATCATAACAGGCCATGTAACCACAAACAGAAGTATTGATTTTGGCAGTAGGACAGAGGTTACTGAAGCAACGTTCAGTAAGTAGCATTCCAGATACTATCTAGAGGTCAGCCAACGGAACTGTGGACAATAGATTCATATATGATGCTCTTCGTGCAGTGTATATTTTGTTGGACTTGCTTAGCATTTACACCTCATTTGTTCCAACTTACTTTCTGTTGCCAACCCCAAGTGTTCAAAATCGTGACATTGGCTTGGAAGTTATAGTGCTTTAAGCAATAATATATTTAGAAGTTCTTAACCTAGAGTGCATGTGCTTTCAAGCATTTTCCTGTAGCTATCAGGAAATGTGCTTTCTTGCAAGGAGGGCAGAAGTGACAGCAGATATTCACTCAAAATATTGTGACCCCCTCTGAGCTGAGAAAACATCGGATATCTCACTTTAGAGAACTCCTGCTGAGTGGCCGAGTTACTCTTCATTTATAGTAGCGTAAGTAAATGAACATGCTGCATAAATAGTTATGAAATGACTGCCTGCAACCAAAAGAATGTATTTTTTCACCTGTTAGAACTTGCACGATCGCTGCCCCTCCCTACCGGTTCCATATTATTTCTCTCTAAGGATCAAGTAAACAAAAGCTCTTGGAGATGGAAGGGCATGCTGTGCAATTAAATAGAGAACTGAAACAGTGAAGGCATCCACGCTGCCAGACTGGTTAGTTCTCATGTTGATCTGTTGATGCCTATCATCTCTATGGCTCTATGATACCACAAGATCAGTCGCAGCATACTTCAGGTCAGTCTGAGCCTTGCTAGAAGTCACTGCCTTATCAAATGGGCATTGGGCTTGATTGCATGAGAGTACTCTCTTCCTTTGCCTTGCAATAGATGTGGCAAAAAAAAAAAAAAGACCCCAAAAGCTTGAATACCTCACAGTTAGCTGTTTGAAAACTAGAAGTGGGACACAGAGCAGAGATTTCTTTTGAATTCTAACTTCAAATCTCTTTTGTCTATAGCTTCACCAAGCAAGCTCTTCACATTCCAGGTCCTCACTTATTTTTCTCTCTGAGGTGATTTCCAGTGGGATCAAAGTGGGAGGCAGAGGGAAAGAGCAGAATGAAGAATGAATGAGTGTGTGGATCCTGGGGACTCCCACAAAATCTAAAAAAAAAAAACCCGTGGAGGAGGATGTGGCTGGCTGCTGAAATGCTCTGTGGGCTACGTCCTGCCTGTTGCTAGGCCAGAATTTGCACACCCTTTTTATTGGGTTGGGGGTTTTTTTGTGTGCTCTAGGTCCTTAGATGATGCTTGCCACAACAGCCTATGTATCTAATACAAAAAGAGAGACCATGCCTTGGCACTGCGTCCTTACCCTCAGTACTCACATACTGTGCATGCTTGGTTTGTTAATTTTCTGCTTTATCCAGATAGGAAGGTGATGTGAGCGAGAGCGATGTTACAAGGTTGAACGTTCACTGTGGGAACCACGTAAGGGTTTTTTCTCCCACACAATCTGAATTCTTGTCCTACAGTGCAGCGTTTTTCCCCAGCTCTGTAAAAGTTTTCTGAAATGTCTTTATTTCACTTCATGTAGTTCAGCAGAGTGTAAAATAACCTCTTGGCATTTGCTTTAGCTCTGTCATAATCTGTTTACAAATTCAAAAGGACCTAACATAAATAGCTGTCAACACTTACATATTACTGTGATTCACTGACTTCACCACAAGAATTTTGGTACAGCGGCAGAAAGAGCATCAGTATTAAAATCTTATCTTGAAAGCCATTGCAGTTGTTCATCTGTCTTTCAGTGAGTGCGCACAGTGAATTCAATTGTGCTACTTGAGATAGAACTACAGAGTTGCCAGAACAGGACATCAAAGTGGTACCTCAGCATTAGTGTGTGGGCCTGAGTCACCTAGAATGAAGGGCTTCAGGTTTTTTTGTACTGCTACAATAGGTATACTGCTTTGATCATCTAGATTTAAAAACTCATGTAAATAGGGGGAGGACAGAGAAAAGAGAAAGAAAAGAAGAAATCAGTAAAATCAAAGCATGTATGTCTCTTCTTTTTCTGTAACTTTTGTTTATTCACAGGTCACATATCCTAAAATTCTGTTGAATTTTTTGGGGGGGAATCAGTTGTAACAGAATCCTGCTATGCAGTTTTCAAGCCTGAGTAGTTCAGCTTTAAGGAAAGACTATTTGGGGTCTCTTGTTTGTTACAGCTATTTAATATCTAGCCGTAGACTAGAAAAAACTTGCCGCATTGATAGCTAGCTGCCGACCCGTGGTCCTGTGGCCTCTGACATCTCAAACCTTCCACATGAAAAGCCTTCAGCACACAGCAAACATTGCAGACGGGGATTTAAATTGTGTCTGCTGTGCCATGGGAAAGCAGAAGCAGAGAGACTTGTTGATCAACTCTTACATAACCATGCGGTGGACAAATATGTGCCTGGCATGTATTCCATTTTGAAAAAGCACTAAGCTTCAAGCTTTCCTTCTCAATTCTCAAAATCAAAAATGCAGAACCGCTGAAGGAGAGTTTGTATTGCAAAATGATGAACAATGAGCTTGTCTGTGGCTACAAGAGGTCTATGCAGGCAGGACTGTGATGTCCCCAGCTGGTTCAGTTTAGTCTTGCTGTCTGGAAATGCAGTCTTGGGGACCTCGGTTTGACATCTCACCTAAGAGGTTTTGTTTCTCTGAGACCGCCATGTTACCTCGCTTCAGTGCTGGCGGAGGGAGCTCTGAATTGCACAAGGACTATTCTGGGCAGTAAAAATATCCTAGGAGACATATTTAGCTCTTCTGGAAGCTTGTGGAGCTTCACTGAAATAAGTGGACTAATTGAGGAGTAAGGTAAAACCACTGGCTTTAGTGGTTTTCATGCACAGGCCGAATGAACTGTGTTGTCTTCCTTTTATATATATATATATATAAGATTATAGACAAGGTGCATTTTAGGACACAGTTCTGTCTGCACTGGTGACCTGTGCTCCAAGGGAAAGCTCCATCAGTGGGGGCTGAAGTTTCTTTCTGGCAATGGCTGGTGAGAGTGGAGTGGGAGTTTTTCCCCTGACACTCTCTGACAAGGATTTTGCTTTGCAGGGGGCTAAGACTGTCTGATAGAACTGTAATTATGGTCAGGTTTACTGTGTCTTATACAAATTAAATGATGAAGACATATAGGAGTCTCAGCAGCTTGGTCTTGGTCAATGCAGGGTTAAGCAGTGTGACTTTGGGGAGCTGCTACACTTTTATTCTCTAGCTGTAGACAGCCATTGTGTTGTTCTTGCTGGAATTCAATTCTTAGTTTTCAGGCTTTTAAAAAAGAACTGATGAAAAAAAAAATATATGATTGTGTAAATCATGTAGTCATTGCACAGTGTGCAAACACCAGGTTCACATTTTATGGGAATTTTGGTCTGGCTGCACTTGAAGCCACACTCTCTTCCACTTGTACGCATTCTGATGTATATGTTGTATATTCTAGTATGACTAGTGCACCCACACAAAGCTAATTGTATGTTGAAGGGCTTTATATTCTCAGCAAAAGTAAATTGATAAATAGTGTGCATTGCTAGCATTTGTGCCAATTGTGTTTTACACTTGACTGTGTTTCTGAGTGTATTTCCTAGCCGCTAAAGCCCTTAGGACTGTCTAGTCTAACTTTTCGCATAACAAGGCCAATGGTTTCTACACTGAGCTCAGTATCTGCTAACTGAAGCAGATAGCATCTTTTTGTAGACATCCAGACTTGATTTAAAAGTTCCAAGGGCCACAGCATCTTCCAGGGCAAGCAATTCAAATGGTTAATTACTCGCACTGTTAAAAATGTGTGTCTTGTCTCCAGTTTGAATTTTGCTGAGTTCAGCTTCCAGGCTCTGCATCTTTGAATGTGAAATGTGAAACTCTCTTGTTGTTGATTGCTGATATAGCTCATCTGCACAAGGCGAGGAAATGATTCTCTGTGCTTGGTGAGTAGGGTGGACAGAAGGGTGTTAGCATTCCTGCCCTTCTGCACAAGCAATTATGAAAGATGCCAAGTGGTGGCTTTTAAAGCCCTAAAAGGAGAAACCCTAGCAGGAAGTGGCAGGGGCAATAGGAGAGTGCCCAGGTGGCCAAGAAGGCCAATGGCATCCTGGCCTGGATCAGAAACGGTGTGACCAGCAGGAGCAGGGAGGTG
>JAVSBS010015365.1:74835-110563 GCA_033124195.1 Coracias cyanogaster | reverse complement strand
GGCGGAGCCGAGCGCTCCGGCGGCCCCGGGGGTGGGGACGGGAGCGGCAGCGCCGGGAGTGCCGCGGCTCCGGCCCCGGCGGCAGGGAACACAAAAGAGCTCAGCCGCCGTTTTGTGTGGCTGTGGCTGGCTTAAGCAGAAGATTCTAGACATTGGCGCCGAAAAAATCAAAGCACAGCTGAGGCTGCATCTACCGGGAAGGTCTTTTCTGCCCCCAGAATGGGCTGGATCGGTACAGGTGGTTTGCAGGGCGTGCGGAGACAGACGGGCTGAGAGCCATGGAAAGGTGGGATAAGACTGTGCCTCTCTTGCTTGCCTTTTTTTTTTTTTTTTTTTTTCCCCTCTCCTCTCCCTCTCTCTCGTGTTTTGTGCGGCAGTATAGCTGGGACCTGAGATGGGGTCAGTTAAAGAGATCAGATGGGTTTTAATCCCCGAAAACAGAATGGGAGCAGCAGCGTGTGCAGCCAGATGTTGAGTCCAAACTTGGGCTGAGTCAGACTTGCTTTGCGCGATTCCGGTGCTGCTTTTGATGTTGTCTTTGTTTCGAATAGTTCCTGCACGGAACGCTGTGCTTGAAGACGAACTGCATGCTTCCTTCAGAAATTGTCAGAGGACTGTTCAGATGCTGTTAGGGTTTTGTCAGGGAAACGGCGAGTGAAGGCTTCGATTACGATGTTAGTAGAAAGAAAAAGAGCCATTGACTTTGAATTTCTGGTGATGCAGGCACGGTTAGAAGTTAGCTGTGATTGTTGTTGTACATTGTCTGAATCGTAACAATGGGCAGTTCAAGTAGAGCAAGTTTGAATGGTGTTTCTTCAGCAATTGCAAATGCATTTCACTCCTCTCTTTGGCTTTTCACTGAAGGCGAGGAATTTGATTTTTTTTTTCCTTTTGTGGAGAAAAAAGCCAACAGAATTTTTAAAAAGATTGAAAGACAGAAGCATTAACATTTTTATTTGAAAGCTTGTTGTTAGCACCCGCATGCCTAAACATAAAACAAATCCCAGCAATTTCTCATTCCCCTTGCTGGGCAGATGCATTTCTTTTGTTCCTGAATTTTTTTCCCTGCCTTTTTAGAACAAAAGACATTTGCTTTTTCCCCCTTTTTTTTTTTAATGTAAGCAAGAGAGTTATATACAAATTAGCAATTTTGTACAGGTTAATGCTCTGCTTCATTCTGAAGTAAACTGCCTTAAGGTATTAGGAGAAAAGGGGGTGGGCAAACAAGGGAGAGGGTTGACCAGTGTCCAAGAAATCCTGGATTCAGATGGATTTAAATCATATAGAGAAGCACAGATTTATCTGTAGCTGGATTTCAGCTCCATGTCATGCAAAATCTGCAGACCATAGCAGGGTGATTCTTAGCAACCAATAAATCAGATTTGTAATGGGCCTTTAAAAATTGTCTGTGAGGGGTGACTGCCTGGGTCCCCTTTGGCCAAATTAAGATGCAGTCTGACAGTACAGTAGCATCTGTGTGCTGACATTTTCTCATGAACCTAGTGAAAAATGGCTCCATATCTCTTCTTCAGTCCCCAAAAGACGGTTTCTGAATAGCCATGCGTTTTTCCCCTGTATTGTTTGTTCTAATCACCAATCTCTCTGATAACGTCTGACTGGCTTGTTTTGCTTTGCTTGCTTTGACTGATCAGCTGAGGGGCTGTAGTGGGCAGTGGCTGTTTTACCTGAAAGCAGAACCTCATGCCAACACCACTGCTCACCAAAAAGAAAAAAAAAATTAAAAATGCCGGCTGCAAATAAGTTATATAAATACTGTTAATAAAGCAGCTTCTGCCTGTACTGCTGGAATTAGGTAAGGGGGTTGAAAAACATGTGTCTTAGACAATGTACCACCCACAATAGAGGTGATAAAGAAATGCCAGCAGTAGGGAATGCAGCTGACAGGTAAACCTGAAAATCCTGAAAAAAAAGACTCAAGAATCAATTGGCTAGAAGTATACCTATTGGTACAAGTGTTTGTTTATCCAAGGGAGAAGTTCACGTTCAGATACTTGTAGTATCTTGTAGACCGAATGGGGGGAGAAGGAGGGAGGAAGGCAGTCCTTTAGTTGTACTACAAGTGTGCTTGTTGGAAAGAGCGTCCTCGTATGGAATGGCCATTCACTTTGACTCCACAGCTCAGCTTGAACGTTCCTCAGCAGAACTTGCAGTTCAGGGCTGGGAGAAGCCTTCGTCTGTACATGTGTGGGGTGAGCACAGGGAAGTGAGGAAGGGGCCCATGTTTCTCTCTGGTGACCTGTGCCAGGTGATTTGGGGGGCTCCAGGGAAGTTTGCTCTAGTGGGAATGACTTCTTTAAGTGTTCCCTGAGATAAGGTGGCTCCATAGCAAAAAAAGTAGGACAAGTAGGAGGCAGAAGGATAGCTGTGAGAAGTTGGGAGTAGTATGGATCCCCTCCAGAAAGTGTGGCTGGTGTTATTTTTGTGACTGCTTAATAGTGCCTACAGAGGCTTTTGAACAATCACTGCATTTACTGGACTCCTGTACTTTCCCTCCAATTTAAGGTAGTAGTTTCTCTGTATTACAAAATACAATTTTCAGCAGGAAAATAATAACTTTAAAAGCTTCCCTCATAGAAAACAAATGGTATAAATATTATGCCATTTACCCATTGCAAGAGGCATTACAGTTTAGTTGGTGCTTAGAAAGCATGTTGTCTGCAGTACTTATAAAACCCCCAAATATTATTTCCCAGACTTATTGCAGTGTTTTTAGATTAATTTTCATAGACCAAAATGCTTGGAGTTAGGGTATAAAATTCCACTACAATTGGAGAGGAGCAAAAATGGAACTTTTACACCACATGGAAATTCCTTTACTGCTTTTATACAGGTAGATAATTTGACAGTAGTAAACAATTTGCTTCGTGGAAAGTGACACAATTGCACTGTGGGAATGTTAAAAAGAAAACAAACATCTTGCAAACCATCGGACAAGCAGAAATGTCAATGAGAGGTATTAGAAATAAATAGAGTTTAAATGCTTTGAGCGACAGAAAGATTCCAGATGCCTAGTTCACATTGACTGTATTTATAAAAGAAGGGAATGCAGCTGCAGTTTTAGAAGCTAAACCAAATCAGGCTGATTTCCAGATGTGCACATACATAATCAGAAAGAATAGGAGTCTAATACTGAATAGGAACAAAATAGAATTCGGAACTTAACAGGACATATTTAGAGAATCTGGATTGAAGATTCACCACGGGCAGAAGAGTTTCTGGAAGAAGTGAAATGAGAAAACCCATATGACATGCACACATCCAACTACTATCATTGTCTATTATGTGATTATTAAGTACAACATCATTTAAAGTGAGCTTTAACAGTGAAAATCTGATTTAAGAAATGAAGCAAGAATTTTGTCATTGATTCTCATTATAAAATGTGGCGCAGCACAGACAAATTGGGTCTTTGTAAAGGGGCAGAGGAAAACAAAGACAGAAATAAAATGGTGATGCTTTGAAGATTCCTCACCATCACTTTCCACAAGCCATGCAAATACATCCTATGGGTAAACTTAAAACCCAGGATTGTCTTCGTGTTGTAGCATAAATAAAAAATAACAAGAAGTAAAGGCATTAATATATGCTGTTAGAAAAGGCTCAGACCTAGCATATGAAGTCTGAGGAAATTATATTTACATTGAAGCAGTCCAAGTAGCGATTGTCAGTGTTCCAGCTGACAGACTCAGCAAACAGCCCACCTATTTCCCATTTCAGCAGCAAATGCCTCTACAGAAACCATCATGCTCTCACTGCAAAATACACTTAAGAACATGAAGATCTGTATAGTATTCCTAGTTGTCCTAATGCAACCAGTTTAAATCAAGTTTGTTGTAAATTAAATCACTATAACAGAGCTGATTGTAGCCCACAGAGTGAAGAAAAAAGTATGGTCAGCAGAAGTGACTTTTTTTTGTATAAGAACATCCCAGGTATTCCTTTGTCATTGTTTCCACATTTGTACAGCACATTCTAGACCCATGTGTCTTGATTTCTAGCACCAGATAAAAAATACGGAGACAGATCTACCTCTTTTTTGGACAGTTTTCTGACTATGTTATACTGTAGAAAAAAGAGGAAGCTGTTTCTTGTGGTGACCTTTGGTGTTTAGGTACAGAGCATATCCATGTATTGGTGACTGTCCATTACTTTGTAGAAAATGAAACGTCATTGGTAGGGTTAGCTGAAAACTGTACTGACTAGGTTTGCTCTTTCTCTGAGCGTGGAAGGTTAGGTTGACTTTTTCAGCTAAAGAAAGAAAACCACTCTCGTGGGAAAGATGCAAGATATTTCTAACCTGACCTTACCACCTTTTCCCTGCCACCCTTATAATTTCTCTGTTTTTCTCCTCTCATACTTTTTTTCCCTGTCCCTCCACGAACTTCTTTATTTATGTAAACATTATTTGATTTGACTTTGCCAGCCATCTATGACTTTTCCCTCCTGCCCCAGCTCCGTGTTCTGGGACAGTGAGAAATACTGTCTGCCACCTGGCCTTTCTTTAGTCCAGGCAAAGTCAGAATTTGATGCTGGGGAAGTAGGCTATACAGAGGTGCATATCCAGATGCCTGCAGAATGAGCTAACTCAATCTCATCAGTCTCCCTACTACAAAAAGGAAATTATTTTTCATCCCTGCATTAGTTAAATCTACCATAAAGAACTTAGCCAATACACCTATGGTTAAAACCACTGAAGGAAGCAGGGAAAGCTGGTGGATTTCTCAGGACACTTTGATCATCTGAATCTGTATCCTGAATACCTATTGTCATCATATGAACAGTCCTAAAGGAGAGTGGGGTTTAGGGCTCAGCTCTGCCTCTGATGAAATTGATGCCAAGTATCACTCTAGAGATGAGACAAGAGAACATTTAGTAGAGAAAATAAAGCTGATCTTGCAGAGAGGCTCAGGTTAAGTACATTTTAGCACCTTCCTGGCAAAGAAAACAAGCAAATAGGATTGACAGTGGGTGATCACTGAACCTCCAAACACCCTAACTGTTATGCCTTATACAAATATGAACCCCAAAAAAAGTGCCTGGGAAAAAAATCTTTAATCTGAAGGTATTAGGAGTTAAGTCTTTACATCTATGACAATCCCCATTGACAGAAATGCTCATAACCCAGAGGTGATGGAGTACAAATGGACATGGATATGGGAAGCATTGCAATAGACAGCACATCACAATAAAAGTTCTCTTTCTCAGTTACCCTTTCTTTTCCAGTCAAATAAATAAATTGCAGTGATGTACAGTGAAAAAATATTGCAGCTAGAGTGCTTTTCTGATGACGGAGATGACATAAGTTATAAAATCCTGTCCTAGGTAATAGAAAGCAAAGATTGCTGGAAGTTAGTAAAGATTTAGGAACTCTTGGGGTCTGGATTGATTCAAGCATACTAATTGGATATGGACTGCTTCACTCTCAACTTGGTCATCTGCAGAGAAACCTGCACTGATGGGGGTATGGAGTCATGGAACTCCTATGCCACACATGCTCTACGTCTAACTCCACTCCCGTGGTCCTGGCTTAAATCTTCAGGAATGCTCATGAGATTGGCCAAAGTTGTTGGAGTGATTGTACCCATGCCAGTGAACCATGATGGCAGAAGCTATGATGATTTCAGAAGGTGTCAGCGATCATAGTGAAACGTTGGTGAGCAAGGCCTCTGCATGGACAGGGCCTTCAGGGCAGAGTTCCCTTTTGTCCAAGGATTTTTCACCTTCAGATTCAGCTTCTTGACAGAATTTCCAAAAGGTAACTATCTGTATGCGGTCAGATACAATGCAGCATTTTGTACTTTAACAATGCTGTAATCTGGCACATAACCTAAAGAGGAGTGAAGAAGTGTCTTTCTTGCTAATTTTAGTTCCCTATCACATGGTTAGGATTAAGTGCATCTAGAAGCAAAGCTTAAAAATGACACCAGCTTTCTGGAGTACTCTGCAAATCCAGAACATCTGAGGAGGTTCGCAGAAGGCTGGATAAAGGAACTTGGTCAGTTTGTGATTGTTCGCTGGCTGTGACTGGGGCAACTGGAAGCCTTCAGAGCTCTGCAGCTCCTGAATGACAGAAGGCAACATTCTTGTCTTTGTGTTTCTTGTTCAGAAGATAAAATAGAAAGAGGTTCTAGAAAAGAGAAGTGAGGAGTTTATGGAAGTGTAGGTATCTTTGCATCATTTGCTTTTATAGTCCTGCACACCTGAAATCCATAAATCTTTATGGGATGGCTGGTAGCTGTCTCTTACAGTAAGAAAACTGTGTTGCACAAATGGAAGAGGTGATTCAAAAGTTTTCTAGGTTTTGCATTGCTGAATTTTAGAACCTGGAAGAACTGAGAGGATAGTCTCTTCCCATCACCTCCCATGGTGTCATCACAGCCATCAAATACTGTTGTCAAACCAGCTGCAGTGACATAACCACCTTAAAACACCTGCCTGCACGCCTATTGGAAAGTCCTTCTGAAAAAGGAGTGTGCTGATAGGAAGCTCTTTATTGTGTAGGTTTTTTTCTTCTGCCAATTCAGATAGTGCTATATATTATCCTTTACAACCTTCAGCCACTGGGAGCTAGGACACTCTAATTATGTTCCCTGTCCATGGAAGTTACTGCCTATTACTGTATGAAATATGTGCTCTGCTCGTGTTTCAAAACTAAACTGTGGAATCATGTTTACTGCTGCTTTCATACCAACAAAATAATGGTAGTGTTAATTTACAGTAGTAAATGCTCTCTGCCCCTTATATGATGGAAGTTGTATAAAAATACCTTGTTGCTGAGCTGTAAAGAAGTCAGATTCTCAGTACTGATAGTTCACTTCCACAAATAATATTTTACATTTGTGTAGTTCCTTTTACTAAAAAGTCATAGGGGTTCACTCATTCATAAGTGTGAAAATAAACTGGGAGGCTGAGACACAGAGAGTACATGACTATTTTTATACAGAGGTAACTTTAAGTCACCTCTGTAGACACAGTCAGGAACTCACAGCCATTCCTAACAAGTTGTCTTAATTGCTCATTGCTCTTGAATTTTTGTGTGGACTGGTCTTCAAGCACCTAAACCAAGTTCCCAGAATGACTCAATAGCACAGGAAGAAACAAAAGTTGGGTTTTCTAGCTCCTGTAGCTCCTACTTCTGAGGTCTCACGTACAGGAGCATTGCCTTCTATGAGGTTTAACCACTTTCTGGCTAAGAAAATGTAGCCTGGTTTTATCTCACTCTATTCTCTCCTGAAGTTCAGAGGAAGTGAGATATGGTGGTACCTTGCACACTATTCCATTAGGATAAAGAATGTATGCTGTCTATTGTGTTTAGAAGAATGTTCCAAACAAAACTCTCTATGGCATAGTTGTGATAACAAGCAGGAAAGAAATAAAGAAAAGGAGAGACAGCACAAGAAAATTTAGCTGCTTTGGTATAATCTGCTGGTTCAGCATTGCAGTACTTGATACTAGCATACTTCCTTTGCCAAGACTTGGCGATAGCCACAGCAGTCCACAGCATAAGATGATGTGTTGCCTGTAACTACCCTAAAAACAAAGAGAAATTTTTGTTGCTATGTACCTCCAGGAGACAATGTGCAGATCGTCTTTGGCAGGGGCACAGTGTACAGTGACCAGCTCTTGAACATTTTCTTGTCCTGGTCATTTCTTCTTCCCACTTTCATTTGAATAGGAAAGTCCCATGTACCCTCATGCTCTCTTATGGGACTGACTGTGGCTTTTAAGGAGTACTGAGATTCTCAGTTTGTCTCTGCTCACATCAAGTGGATGAGGCTGTGAGTGATTATTGGTAGAAGCATTGATGCACACGACCCACCGGCTCAGATGTCATAGCTCTTGAAGGTGGAGGACACATTCTTACCCTCCTACCACACATTATTTTTTATTGTACTGTGTGTATTTGATAATAATTTCTTTATATACATTTTAGTATATTTTAAATATTCACTGTTGTAACAATGTGATCAGACAGCCTAGACTCCTCCTGAACAGCAAATACAATAATTATTTCCAAAATATTGTAAATGTTTGATATGAAATTTGCTTCCCTAGCTGGAGTAACAGCAGAGTATTTGGCCCAGCATCCTGCTTTTCATGCTGGCCAGTGGTGGACACTCTGGGAAAAGTAGAGGCACCAGGGCAGTATAGAGTGTTACTTTCCACTTGTAGCTTCCCGTTTCCAATATAAGTCACAAAGATACTATGATGTTTTCCAAGTGATATGATATTCTTCTCTTAAAGCATGAATTGATGTTTATACAGCCACACAATGCAGGAGGAATGTAATTTCCAGTGCTGGTCCTATGGATACATGCTAACTGGTGTGTAAGTAACCAGATCTCTGCACCTTAGTACAGGGTGACCTAGCCATGAAGACAACTAGTTTGCTATGCCTTCACCTGAGCTTGCTGCTGCCCTGGTGGTAGGCCTTATATCTTCAAGCACATCAGACCTTCCTGTCATCATTAGAAATACTTTAAAACTTTAAAATTCAAAAGCTTTGAGTTTTGGCTACCTCAGCATATAAATCTGAAAATATGCTTCATTTGTGATAAACACATTTTTGTGCATATGAGTCATGCCTGGCAAAGGCAAAGTACTGTAAAGAATCAGAAGAAAGTTTTTCTTTGGAAGTTGTTATCAAAAAAACCTATTAAAGTGTTTCACAGAGGATGTGCCTTCTCTGCTGGGTTAGTACTCTCCTGCAAATCACCTTTTATCTATTACAGGAACATTTATCCCTCATTTTTGTAGGCACGCCTTTCAAATGCCAGTTCATCTTAGCAGTGTGCATATGATTTTAGTTTGCCTATTTGCTCATCCTTGTTAGGGTTCTCTCACCCTTCCCCACAGGTGTGAGGGGAAATTGGATTGAAATAGATAGATGATGATGAACAAATGTTTTTTTGTCTTTGAGTGCAGTACAGTTGTCTCTAAGAGACAGCTTCTGTTTTTCTTTAGAATTACTGACCCTCTCTGAAAATGGCTATCTTTGAGTCTTGGCTTGAACTCTTCACAGTGAAAGAGAGAATTGGCCATTGTCTACAAAGGGCTGTGTCTGACTGTTGTTGCACAAGAGAGGTCAATGGGAGAGAGCACATTTAATAAGCTGTGAGTGAGTGGCACGGAGGAAGACAGAGCACGGAGAGGAGCTGAGAGCAGAGAGCCTGGAGTAAAGCTCCAAGAAGGAAAAGAAATCCAAAATGTTATAGAGAAACAGGGAGAGCAACAAAAAAAAAAACAAAACCCAAAATTAAGAGAACTGAAAAAGAAAAATTAAAATGAATGAAAGCAGAAACAGGAATCCTCACATGCATCCTCAAGGTGTCATGGTAAAGACTGGAATCATAGAATCATAGAATGGTTTGGGTTGGAAGGAACCTTAAATATCATCTAGTTCCAATGGCCCTGCCATGGGCAGGGACACCTCCCACTAGACCAAGTTGCTCAAAGCCATGTCCAACCTGTCCTTGAGCAGTTCCAGGGATGGGGCATCCACAGCTTCTCTGGGCAACCTGTTCCAGTGCCTCACCACCCTCCTTATGAAAAACTTATTCCTTACATCTCATCTAGATCTACCCTCTTTCAGTTTAAAGCCATTGCCCCTTCTCTTATCACTACATGCCTTTGTAAAAAGTCTCTCTCCAGCTTTCTTGCAGGCTCCCTTTAGTTACTGGAAGGGCGCTAAATAGAATATTATCTGCACTGCCTGGTGTCATTTCCATACTTCAAGTCATGTACAATTGCTTGTGGCATTTTCTAGCCCTGTCACACATCATCTTCACTTTCAAGATGCTCCAGGAAGTACTTTAGAGGAAAATAAATCTTGTTACTTCCTGAATAACAGGCAGGAAAATTAAGGCACTCAGAATTTCAAGGAGTTATAACTTCAAGACTACAAAGCTAGTCTCTTCTCCAGGCTAAACAGCCTCAACTCTCTCAGTCTGTCTTCACAGGGGAGGTGCTCCAGCCCACTGATGATCTTTGTGGCCTTCCTCCAGACTTGTTCCATGTCTTTCCTGTGCTGAAGACTCCAGAGCTGGACACAGTACTCCTGGTGGAGTCTCACCAGAGTGGAGCAAAAGGGCAGAATCACCTCCCTCAAGCTGCTGGCCATGCTTCTTTTGAGGCAGCCCAGGATATGGTTGGCTTTCTGGGCTGCAAGTGCACATTGCTGGGTCATTTTGAGCATTCTGTCAGCCAGCACCCCAAGTACTTCTCTGCAGGGTCACTCTCAAGACACTCATTGCCCAGCCTGTATTTGTGCATGGGATTGCCCCAACCCAGGTGCAAGACCTTGCACTTGGCCTTGTTGAACTTCATGAGGTTGGCATGGGCCCACCTCTCGAGCCTGCTAAGGCCCCTCCAGGTGGCATTTCTTCCCTTCAGTCTGTTGACCACATCACACAGCTTGGTGTCATTGTCAAACTTGCTGAGGGTGCACTCGATCCCACTGTCCATGTCGCCAACAAAGGTATTAAACAGCATGGTCCAAATACTGACTCCTGAGAAATGCCACTCCTCACTGGTCTCCACTCAGACATTGAGCTGTTGACTGCAACTCTTTGAGTGCAACCATCCAGCCATTTCCTTAGCCACTGAGTGGTCTATCTGTTAAATCCATGTCTCTTCAATTCAGAGACAAGGATGTCATTTGGGACAGTGTTGAAAACATTGCACAAGTCCAGGTACGTGACATAAGTTGCTCTTACCTTATCCACCAACACCATAACCCTGTCGTAGAAGGCCACCAAATTTGTCAGGCATGATTTGCCCTTAGTGAAGTTATGTTGGCTGTCACCAATCACTTCCTTAGTTCCAATGTGCCCTATCACGGTGTCCCGGAGGATTTGCTCCATGATCAGAGGTGACACTGACTGGCCTGTAGTTCCTTGGGTCTTCATTTTTTCCCTTTTTAGAAATCAGGGTTTCATTTCCCTTTTTACAATATAAACTCCACAGTTTTTCCTTTACTTCTCGATGGAAATAAAGCAATTATCATGAAACTGTTCTATTTTTTTTATTTAGATAAATGATTTGAAAGCAGTTCTCCACTGTGGGAAGACTTGATGTCAAGAACAGTTAGTGTCTCTGACAAGCCCTTCTTTGTGGTTACTGTTTAGCCCAAATATCCAAAAGTTGTCATCCAGATGCCACCATGCTACTCCAACAGACATGGATAGTTTTGCTCTATGAGAGCTGAGGAGTAGGGAGAAAAAGGAAAAGAAGAATAATTGTGAGCTGGATTGTGTCCTTTAATCTGCACAAGGAAAGCTAAACCAATGTTAAATTTCCTTCTCCAGTGGGAGGGACTTTCAGGGCCACGGGATCCTTCTCATCCACCCCAGGTCGTGCCTGTGGTGCTCATGTTGTTCTCCTCTTGCTCTCAAACATCCATGTCCCACAACCATGATTTCCTCTCTCCAGAAGTGACCCTCAGTCTGGTGTGTTGTACTGGACTCCTCTCTATCAGGGCTATTTAGGGAGGGGTCGATGCAAGGACACTATCTGTGGTAAAAGGTCTCCTGCAGGTTTTCAGCATGTCCATGAACCACAAACTGTTGAGGATGGAGGGGCTGGGAGGGTGAAGATGGAGAGGTCCACTCTTTGTGGCCTCTACTGGGCATCCCTACTCATGAGAAAAGGCGGAGAGGAAACTGTGTGAGAGAAATGGGCCATAATCCCTGCTGCTTCATAGCATATTATTATGTGAGAGTAAGAGATAACAGTGTGCTTTTTGATAGAAAGTCACCTCCTAGCATTTCGTCATTCAGGTTCTTTGAAACTCAGCCTGAACAAAACCTGCTTGAATAAAGCTCTAAAATGTGTGCTTTATCTTGAAGTCCCTGAAGAAGAAATGTCTTTACTCCTGACACATGTTGAAGCTTTATTACGAGTCATATTCTGATCTCAGGCACAGCTGAGTAAATCTGCTCACTCAAAATCCTAGTGGTGGAAGAGAGGGGGTTCACCCCTTCCTCCCAAGCAAAGGGATAAATTTGTTCTATGTTGCTGGCACTGTAAACTTCTCCTGTCATAGTGCTGGCACTTACTTTCATCTGGATGGTTAGAATTAAGCATCACCTTTCTTTTGCAATTGTACTAAATTAAGTTAAATCATTATGTTTTCACCCTTCTATTACACTGCAGAAAATTTACTTTAGATAAAACTCACCCTTTTACTTTACTTTAAAATCATATGCTCAGGAGTGTCTCCCAAAACATGGAAATGCATATTAAAAATATGCACAGCTACTTGTCTCTGTAATGATGCTACGAATTTTTTTCAGTTTTCGTAGTTAGAGATGCAATAACTTTCAGGATGGAGCAAGGCTTTTTGTCAGTTTAGATTAATGAATAAATTGCTGGGTTTTTCAGAGGAGATGTGTAGATGGTGGTTAATGAGAAATTAGTGTTGGAGTTTATATTAAAGTGAATATTTAGGATAGCAACAGGTAAGCCTTTAGGGAAAGAAGGGTGAGACGGAGCCTGTGTGTCAGGAAGCTGATAGTGCAGCCCTCAGAAACTGTTTCAGCTGGCACGTTGCAGAGGTGCTGATCACATCTCAAAGATGCAGGCAGCCTTGCAAGAGCAAAGAATGAATATGCATGAGAGGGGAATATTTTTATTTGCTTAGATACTATCCTTCTGCATCCCAGATGGTGGTGTCAAACTGAGAGGATATTCCAGGAAATAATCACAAGAGTTTGTTTCTAGGACCATTAGTCCTAATCCTCTCATTGTCCTTATTTTTTTACAGTAATATCGTAGGCTATTTGTAATGAAAGTTACTCCCTCTTTAGTAGTCCTTCCCAGATAATTCCTTTTTCTCCTCGTTAGGATTACTATTAACTTATTTATTATCTAGACTGCAATAGGTCCCACAGATCTTAATCAGTGTCATTTGTGCACATTTTTAAAGATAAATTGGTCAAGGGTTATTTTTTAGAAGTATAAACCATTACTAAAGCATTTAAAAGAGCACATCCACCCGTAAGGGAAAGAGAGACACTAAGAGGTTCATATACAAGATTATAGTTTTCTGCTCTTTTTTTTTGCATAATAAGGACCAAACCTGAAGACTTCCTGCATACTAGAGACAAAAAAATTAACCATTTGACAATTTCCTGTTAATGAGAAGCGAAATAGTGACCACCCATCAAAATGACCAAAGGCCTAACACTATATTGCAGATAACATCCCCTCTTTTTAATTAAAATACCTGTACAATTTTTTCAGAAGTGTAGTGCCAGAAAAGTCCTCTGGGCCATTGAATTCAATCCCCCTACAATCAAAGGCAACTGTATCATATAATCTCTTGCATAAACATACCAGTTTTGTTACACTAAATGTGTGGAGCACCAACTATGTTCTCATCTGTTATCAATGTTTTTCATTGATTTCAGTGCGGAGCTTTATTCACCAATTAACTAGGCATATCACCTTCACTGACCTGAATACAGACACTTTGCAGAATAATCTCTCATCCAGCAGCCAGATTTGCTGCTTTGTACTCTTCCACCTGTCTAGCTGCATTGTGATCATATTTTCTCTCTACTGATTTTTTTTTTCCTTTTTGTTTGTTATTTTAACGTCATAGCCATAATATATTAAGTAATGGATAATTTTTAGATGGCTCAGTCAATGCAGGGGAGTAACATTTCTAATTTACGTTTAAAAAGTAAATTTGATTTAGGAATTGTGTTCACAACTAAGCTCGGTTTATCTTTGATTGCCCAAGTACACACCTGGTTTGTGTCAAACAAACCTCATTTGGCAATGCAAACAAGCATTGTTCTTGGTGCCTGTATCAAGGCATGTACCACAGAAAAGAGTACATTATTAAGCTGTTAAAAATGCTTTATGGTAAGACTGCCATTATGCCAAGTTCTCTTCTGAACTCTTGGTTGTATCGGGGGTGCTGATGGATCAGTAAAACAACCCTCATGTATAAACATGATTGCTGTATTTTCTGCACTCTCCATTCCGGATGTGTGACATTTCATTAGGTGTAGCCCTTTAACTGTGATGTTTGCTGTGTTCTTCAGTAAGTCTCACATGATTGTAACTTAAAAGGAATCATGTCTCAACCCTTTGATCACATTACATTTTTTCATTTTTGTGTTTCCACTTTTCAGCATTATCTTAATTTGATCTCACTGTGACCTTGGTTGATCCAGACTTTCATTGAAGGATTTTCTTATAAAATTAATACAAACCTTTTCTTCTACACCGTTTTGTTGTAGGGCATCTCAAAAAGTCTGTAGTCAACAACTAAAATGAATGTTTCATGAGACTATTAGAATAGTCTCTTGAGTACTGGAAAACAGCAATGAAGAAAAATCTTTTGTTTATAGAGCACCCAGTTATTCACATTAACAATCATCCTTTGATCTCCTCCTGGAGTTGACAAGATAGGAAGCAAATGGGTAATTTTCAGAGCTTTTTTCTTTAAAAAAAAAAAAAAAAAAAGATAAATATATATTTGCAAAAGCGTGTTTTACATCATTGTGGGACTTGCCCAGTTAAAGATCCAGACAGGCAGAAAACAAAAGCTGGATTTCTTAACAGCAGTTTTGGTACTCTACTAACATAATCCCATGGCAAAAAAAAATACTTGCTGTTATAAAAAAGTGTTTCTTTGGCCATTAAAAGCTGCTGTGACTCTGGGCTGTTACATCTCTAGACCCTTCTGTCAAGGAGAATTCAAACTACTTGTCGGTTTACAGATAGCATTGCCTGCAGAGAAATTAGAGACTGAACTCAGTAGTGAAGTGGTAACTTTTAGCTATATTCACAAGAATCTCTCAACTCGGAGATGTCACTTGAGAAAAAGCCACATTCCCAAATGCTTTGAGGTGCTGCTTTTGAAGTGACAAGGGGAGAGTGACAGAAGGGAGAGCAGGCTAAAATAAAGTACAAGAGAAGCGAGAAATAGCCACATATGGACAACTGGATACTCTGGCCTTTGATGAAAGAGGTGAGTGATTTAGAGTTTATATATAAAAGCTGCTGCCAAGCTTTCATAGCCACAGCACTGAAGACAATCAAAGTGAAAATCCATTTATTCCACATTTATTTGGAGAAGACACTTAGCTTCCTGAAACACTCTTTTTTTTTTTTCCTGTGAGAAATGTTGTATGAAGAGATGACTGGGGGATGTAAGAAGTACCACAGTGACCAGTGAATTCTTAATGAGAAATACATTTTCACCTAGGAATTTCAAAACAGTCTATCTTGATAAGCTCTGCAAAAGCTGCCATTTTGGTAAACACCCACAAGGAATTTCTGGAAGATTTCTATATCTGACATTAGAGATGTAAATTTTAAAGTTTAAATAGCCTGCACACCTGTAACATGATGTAGGAGGAGTGTGTATCATGCTTTTCAGCCCATGTAGCTTACTGTGCAGCAGACCAGGATTTAGACGTCTCAAAGAGACTTAAACTTTTGCCCTGATCATGTAAAACAGGTTGTGACCAGCCCTGCGCAGTTGTTCTTTCGATAGCACATTGCACCCTCTGAGTTTAGCTGAACTACCTTATACTGGGAAAGGTGGGTCTTAAGGGGGCTTAATGTTCACAACGTTGCTGTCCCAGGAATAGATTAATTATTAATTTTGGTTCAGAACAAGCCGCAGTAAAGAAATGTGATGCAATGAAATGAGAAGATAAGCATCCAAGGAGCGTACACCTACATTTATGAGTGCTGATTCAAAACTAACAGAAATGAAAGGGGTAGCAAATCACTCCAAGAAAAGTGTTAGGACCTGTGACACAGCTTGTGGTAAATGGAGAAATAATGAAGAAAAATGTTGTGCATTTGTTTAGAAAATAGCAAAAGGATTGACATAGTAGGAAGCTGTGTAATTACTAAAGGAAGGATATTATTATTTTTTTCCATTAACCAGATGATGGCGTTAGTACAGATAGAAGCTAAATCTGAAAAGAAAATGTTATCATAAAAGCAAAATCTGTAAAGGTCAATAAGCAACTGAGCGAGTAGAAACTGCTCCAGCTGTTGACAGGCATTTCCAAACAAGCTGAAATCACAAAAATCCCTGAAGATCAACTCAGTAATTTAGAAATTATAAAGAAGGAATAACGTGGTTACTGCTTTACACGATGCTAACTTTGTGTGGTTGCCCAGCCCTTAATGGGACACTATATTTAGGTTACTCAACTATAAGACTGTGTCAACTAAAACAAGGCTTAGTCCAAAAAGAGAAGGGGAAGCAATAGCAGTCACTCGGATGGCTCAGCTTGTTCTTATTGTTGTGTTACATAGTCAGTCTGCTCTCATTAAGATTCATAGAGTTAATGAAAAAAGGCATACTTGGGAGTTTGAGAAAGACACTTTTAACTATAATCTACATTAGTGTAAAGCTTTCTGTGTTTACACTGTGAAAGCGCTGACACAAGCTGAGAGTCACTCATAAAGCAACTTTATTTTTTAAATACATCCAGTACAAAATGCACAAAAGAGCTTACAAAAGAGGTGAAGGATATCTCAGACAGCAAAAAAAAATCAAAATACATTTTATTAGCCTAAAAAAGATGCTGGTTTTCATATATATATTTTTTAAAGACTTACCCATAGCCTGTGACAGAAATTGTATAACCCTAGAGACAGATCTTTTTCACATTTATTGGGAAATGTCCAATATTCCTCCTTGAACTTTGGTTAGAGGTTTTACTTAAGGCTAAAGCCTCTCATGAAGTATTAAGTCTGTCCCAGCTTTTCCTATTTCATTTCTTCAACCATGCAGTTGAAGAAATGAAAGTACTAATCCTTCTCAGCATGGCTTTTAGTTCTAGGCAGAACAGGAGATCAAGGAGCAGTTGGGCTATCAGATTGCGTCATGCCTGGAAGCCGCATCGCATGTTGCCATGGCAATGCCATACAACAGTTTCTCTGAGCTGTACCACCTGGACTGAATACAGCTCCCAATAGGTGATACACCCAGGTTGAGCAGAACATCCAGTTTTTCAGGGTTTATAATAACGTTTGGTAGAGATGGGTTGTGGAGACTGTGTGTGTGTGTCCTGTGTTGTTTTATCAGTAAAAAATCTGAGTTAGCATGTATTTACATAGGCTCCATACGGCAATAAAACTCACCAGCATTCCATACAAATAGGTTACGCTATCCTAAGTGCATCCACCTAAATCTGGGAATTACATTGATCTCAAATATACCAATACAGTCACTGAGTGTTTGTAACAAAGTTGTTTTTACAAGAGAAGTCCTTTGTATTTTCTCCCTCAGATTTGTGACTTGTCTGTATTCTGTTGGGCTGAGCAAGCCATGACTTGGCTTTTCAGAGGCAAAGAAAGCACTACAGATTGGACTGGGATTGAGACAAATTCTAGGTTTGTTTCAGTTTCTTTTTGATTGTGGTCTAGTCTATAGTCATACTTAAGTCTCTAATGCCTTTGATCTTTTGCCCATGAAATACAGACATTGATAATGATGCCAGTCCTTCTATGCAACATGCTTAAAAATTAGAGATGATATATGTGAATATGCATTTTTCTGAAGTGACTGGATTTGTATTAGCAATAATAAGAATTACAGCTTCTCATAGGTAAGATTTGTTGGCTATCTTACATATAAACTGATGAGCTCATTTTTATGAATATTCTAGTCACATCTTATTTTTGTCTACAGTTTTCATGAGAACTCTGCCACTTCTGTCAGGTGCATAGCAAGTTCCATAAATACTCACCTTTGGGTATGCAAGGGTATAGAGGAAAGCTTACTTAAAGCAAGATTGCACTCAGATTTCACATATCTTAGCTTTTTCTGCATTGGAAGTTATTGGAAAAGATGAGTGAGTTGAGGAAGAAAAGGATTATACTCCTCAAATGTGCTCATTTTACAAGACTTCCTCTCCATTTTTACTCAGAGTCTCTTTGACTCATGCTAACTTGATGATGGAAATCACTGCTGTATAAGGAAGAAAAAACTTCAGCAGTGTAACTCTAAAACTGATGGAAGATTTGTTTAAACACTGGAAGAATAATCAGCTCACCTTAAAATCATCTCTCTTGTTGAGATGAGCACAGTGTTATCTCAGTTTGGAGAATGAATGGTGCTGATGTGTCTAGTACTTTATATAACTGCAGATAGCGTGTATTTGAAAAGCAACACATCAAAGTGATTTAATGCATTAATTGGATAAAAGAAAAAACAAGTAAGTCTCTAAGTGAAGGAGACTTAATAAAGCTGGCAGATCTTTTGCAAATAGAGAAGTATTCTCTTTGTATTTTACAGGAGTTTTCTGAAAGGGAATTTTTTCTTTGATTTAGCCTTGATTAAATGTTTCAGGGGTAAGAAATCCAATTATGTCTAAACTCAATGTGTTGAAAATACCCAGAAGAGAACTTAAATCTAACTGATGTATCTGAATTCATATTCAAAGCAAGGAATTACCAAACATATGTCTGTAAAGCATCGTACCAAGGTGTTCATTTCCTTGTAGCATCTTTCTTCTTTCAAGATACTGCCCTCAAAAACTTAAATAACAATAACCGAATCTAGTATCTCAAATGTACTGATTGCTTTTCAGACTTTCTAAAGAGTTCAAACCATGTGCTGGGTTAGTGGATCAGAATTCTCTAGAACTCCTTCCTTGATTCCAATTAACTTGCTTTGTAACCTTGGGGAAAGCCATGGAACATTTTTGTCTATATATCAGTAATACTGTGTATAAAGATACTCATTTAGGGTTATTATTTTAAAATGCATTTATAATTGTAGACAGAAATGTAAAGTTCTACCGTTACTAACTTCCCAATCACTATAAACCCAAATTCTCTAACTTAGTGTTACTTTTTATGTTGCATATTAATGCTCTGTGTTTATTGGTGTGTTGTTAATGGTAGCTGCACCTCATGAAGGGCAAAGGTATAATTTTATGTTTCAGTGACCTAAGAGTACAGACACCAATGGTAAGAAGCCAGTGAGATAGTATTGAGTTTGCAGTTTCTAACTCTAAGGAACAAACATACTTTGGCCTTCCCATTTGTGAAAAGAGTTATTTTCCCTTTTCCTTATGAGCTGGAAGATGAACTTGTCTCAAAGCTGAGAAAGATTTAGGACTACACCAGGTAAACTGGTGTATTTTGTTGGCAGTACTCATTTGCTTTCTTCATGCTGTAAGAGCTGACATGAATAGGTCATAAAAAGAGGTGATAATACAATGAGAGATAGTTACAAAGAAAATTGGGGGAAATGTAACTATTTAATTTTCCTCTAAAATGTAATTTAGTTTTTCTAAACAACAATAAAACACAGGTCTTTAGGATGATAAGTGGAGGTATGTATATGTCCCAGTTGGACATTTAACTGGACTGTATATTTACTAACTGGAGTGACATTGTAGTGATATTGATATCTGTTGAAAAAGTTCATCGGAGATCAATTATATGTCATGTATTAAAATAGTTGAAAATGATTTTTCCTCCCAGTTTTTTAATTTGTACGTATGGTCAAATTTCAGGAAGGGCTGATTATCTGTGGATTAATTATGCAACACCAAATAAAAGCTGAGGTAGTTCTTTATAGAGCCAAATCATGCCTAGCAAGATTTACGTGAGCTACACTGTGACATGAATCCAGTGAACCTCTTTCCAGGGCTAGTCCAGAGCTGGACTACTTCTGGAACAGCCCTAGCTAGTAACTGGTCTAATAGCTAGGAACGTCCCCACGTGGCCCGGTGCAGTGCCTCTGCACCACCTCGGCATGACCAGGAGTTTGGTAATTTCTGTGCAGTGATACCCCTTTGACTGGGTGCAGCCTCAGAGCAGGATCGTGTGGGGATTATTATGGCTACACACTAAAAGAGACATACAGTGATGCCCAATTCCCAGCTAGGTTTTGTACCGCACTAGGAGATGGCTGGTGCATTCATGTCTCCGAGCTGGTAAATGAAAGCAGTTGTGAAAAGCCACTGTGGATGGTTTTGCACTTCCCTTGCAGCTGCAGGTACAACATATATCCACCAGACACAAATGTCATGTTACTCCTCAGTCTTGACTGATGCTACCAGTACGCTAGATATTTACAGTGGTCTTTTAAATGTAGATAGTTCAAAGGCAGTGTATAAAGGATATAACAAAGGCTCTGGGCACCTTTCTTTTGACATTTTGAGTTGTGGATGAAGCTTTCTCTGCTAAAAGAATGTTTTTATGTGAGGTCTGTTCAGGTCTCAGTTTAGCACCGAAAAACTGAAAATATGCTATTTTTTTCACTTGGTATTGGTATCAGGTTTTACACAAAGCTGTAAAGTGGATAAGCATAAGAATAACTTTAACAGTAATTTCTAAATGTGCTTAATTAAAATTAAGTGAGGAGAAACAAAGACTGTTAAACTTCAGAGTGAGTGTTCCACTTAACCACAGATCACTAGTCTGTGAACTTTATTTCAATTAATTCAACTGTATCTCTTGATTTTGGGGGTCATATTGCTAGGATGTCAGATATGAAAGATGTACACTAGTGCTTACCTTTGTGTTTATCAATGCACTTAAAAGTGCATAAAAGAGGATATATGTGTATAGACAATGCATAGCAACTCCCTTTTTAGCTCATTGCTTTACGTTCTGATTAATACATCCTCAGATATCTCAGATAAGGGTCAGCTTTTGTTCTTGAATGATGTAGGTGAACTTTTAAGCTCTTAGAGGCACTTTCATCAGCTTTGCCAGTGACATGAATGTGCTTCGCAAAGGAAATACGTTGTAGTCTGTGGCTTACTCAACACTTAGAGAACAAGAAGGAAGTATATAAATTGTGAAATGTATTTTACAGAGTGACTGTTATTTCCCTATTTGGTATAATTGGAATTTAGTCAATGGGAATGCTGTGCAACTGATAAAAATTTTGGAAGTATAGTGGCTGTGACTGAAAGTAACTAAATATTGAAATGTTAGTAAAATATTTGTGAATCTTGATTCAGCAGAAGCGTATTTAAATATTGTTCTCAGATGAGGTACATGTTTTCTTAGTACTTGCTGACTTGCTGACTGCAAGTCTCGTACCATTATTAAAATGATATCAGCCAATTCAGTCATAGAGCAGGTTATGTCATCTTTACATGTAGCAGTTTGCCTGTGTAGACTGTATGAAAATTTGTTTCAGGTACTTTAAAGGAACAGCACCCCATCAGTTAGAGCATCCTCCCCTTTCTGAAGGTCTTTACTAATCTACTGTATAACGGTGAACTGATGAACTTACTAGACTGAATTTCACTTTTCCTGTAACCTCAGGTAGCCATTGTCTTAGCAGGCGAATGAGATTTTTGTGCACTTTGGAAAACAGATCACAACTGAGAAAATATAGTTCTGTCCTCTTGGAAGTCAGTGGTAAAACTCCAGCTGATTTCCACAGTGTCGGGGCTTACATAGTCCTACATGTGCAAAACAGGACCAGCAGGAGCTGGACCATCAGTTGGTTTTAGCAATACCCAGAAGCAGTCATGCTTTGCACATACCTTAACATCTGTTGTCCAGAGAATCACCCTGGCTTTTCCCAGCAGGAACCAGGCATGGCTTAGTCTCTGTGAGGTACCTAAGTGTTAGTGTTCAGCTAATGTACATGGGAATAAACTGAGGCATAGAGGTATCCAGAAACACTGATCAGGCAAGCCAGTGACACAGTTGCACTACAGTCCCAAGTTTCCATTCTCACCGGTAAACATAAACTGTTTTTTTTTTAGTTTCTGTACAGCTCAAGAACTTCAACAGAAACCAGGAAAGATGCTATCTGTTCCCACTGATTTTCAAGCCTGCTGCTAATTGAGACATAACACTAACTCTGTAATGCTGATGTATGTGACAACTCACACCCATTTACTGTCTATTAGTGTTACTCTTCTGGCTTTAGAAACTAAATCTGGCACTGCATTTTACAGGTTGGGAAAAGATCCTATAAGGAACAAAGCACTAGGATGCAGTCAGAAGTGTCTAGTCATTAATACCAGCCACCATCTCAGTTCTCAAAAGTGCCTGGATTAGTGTTTGACAGGAGCCTATTTGTTAAGAGAAGGAAAAGATCTGTTTTAAAAGAGAATGTCTTGGTAGCACACCTATTAAAATAACAATTACTGCCTATAGAAACAGCAGTTCTGGAGGAACCCTGAAAATGTTTTGTTTGTGTTCTACCCATCCTGTGCAAAAAACTTGTGTAGATAATGATGTCTTGAGTGTATTAAGGGGACTCCAGCAAGGCTGACAGACCAGATATCTGAACTTTCCTAAAAACAAACAAGCTAACCTTACAATTTCTCTCATATAAAAACAATACAATGATAGCCAACATTTCAAAGGCTAAGCATTTTTAAATTGCAGCAAGCAAGGAATCACTTGAAGCATTGTTCATGAGCCACAGCATCCCTTCATTTCTAGAGATGCTGCTTCAAGTTAGGTAGTAATTTAGAATACATCCATACTGCAGAGATCAGTCAGTGTATCACTTCAGTGTTGCTACTAACCAAACGTGCACAAAAAGCCCTGGTTGGAGAGTGGAGGCACGTGAAGCCTGCCCTTGCTGCCCCATTGGCAGGGCAATGCTGCTGCCTTCAGATCAGCTCTTGCTGATCATTGTGCTGCAGTGGAGATAAGCAGCTGCTCCCAAAAACTCTCAGGCTGCCTTTGGTGTCTCTAGTTGCTTATTCCTGTGTTCCGGTATGGAAATTTCCTTTACGTTTCCTAGATAGTCAATAGTTTTTGGCCCAGCTCTGTTCTAGTAACATTTATGTACTACTTGTAGAAAACATTTCCATCCTGCAGCCAGATGTCTGCAAGGCAGCTCCAATCCGCAGCACTGGTCTGGTCTCAGGGATTAGGGTCCTTCTTTTCTCCCTGTAAAGTCTGCTAAGCCAGATAGTCCCACACCCAGGGATCCACATGAAGCCCTGCCACAGTTTGCTGCTATCTGAAATTAATATTTAAGCCTTACAATGTATTTGAGGACCTGTGGCATAGAATTAGGAAGATTCAGGCTCCAAAGCCAAACCCCAAACTTCCCAGGCATGTGGTCTCCAAAGCTAACTGGAAAAAACCCAAAATTTCTGTATTAACCATCAGGTCCAAAGGTTGGACTTGATGACCCTGGAGGTCCTTTCCAACCATAATGATTCTGTGATTCTGTGAACTTTGGAAAAGAGAAAATACACAATTCCTAATGCAGCACTTCTTCTAGAATAAACATTTTTTATAGGAAGCTGAACCTTTGCCTGAAGCTCCTGTGCCTGACTCAGAGAAGCTGGATCTGGAGTAGACAGTAGTACTCACCACCTCAACCCACCTGTGAAAAACTGTTTAGGGAGGAAGAAACTACAATGATTAGGAAAAAAAAGTAGAGAAAGGGAAAGAAGCATGTTTCTTAAAGGCAGATAATATGAGAGCATAGAAAGGTCAACACTGCCTGTTTGGGGCCAGTCTCTTAATTTAATGCACTGAGGGATGCTTCATGCTGGAGGGGAGGCTTTTCATGCAGTGTTGGTTTACATTCAGCCAGGGGAAGAAGGATTACCATCTCCTTTCCAGCAGTGTGGAAAGGAGGCCCCCATCCCACTCATCTGCAAGCATGTGGAAACATTGAGGGAAATTAAACTCACAGACAGCTCACACTGTTTCATATGCGCAAGTCAGAGATGATGATACCCAAAGCAAACACTACCTCCAACATCTTGGCTGCTGTGGCTCCAACAGACTGCAGCAAGTCTGAAATCAGCACCGAATGATAGTGTTCTTGCAGGTTTTCAAATACTCTAAGGGGTCAAATGGCTGATGAAATAGGCCTGTAACCCTTTCAAAATCTTTCAGTAGTTATTTTTAAAAATCTTTTGGAGTTTAGAGTCTGCAAGCTGGCCCAATATGGCTGTAAAAGCACACTGGGCCACCAGCACACTTTCTTTGTATTCCTCAAATCTAGCCTACCTATCTAGCCACTCTGAGTTTCTGAACACAACAAGCTCTACACAGCCTGTCCTTGCTACTTGTGCAGACTCGTACAAACTGGTACAGTCTGTCCACAAGATTGGTCCAATGGGCTTTGCACCATTTTCAGCCTATGATCCAATCTTCACACTCTACTTCATGGATTCATGCACAAAGCACTCCCACAGCTGATGTAGATATCTCACAGCTGCACAAAGAACTTAATTCTCAAGATTGCCTCTTGATCATCACTTGTGATCCCTGCAATACTCACTCTTGCTCTCCCATGAATCGTTCTAAGCTACTCCAAGAAATTTGCTGCTTTTCATACTCTCCCCATAAGTTACCACCTCGTTCTCCTGAGCTGGCAGATGATTGAAGCTGTTACAAGATTTTCAAAGCATTGAAATAATATTTAGCACTCTAATTATGTTTTTGTAGGTGCTAGTAATAATAATATAATATTGATTCATCAGATCTCAGGCTGGAAAACTCAGCAAGTCAGCAAGATTGGGAAATGCAAAATGACTTTTAAAGGCACCCTGTTCTCCTAACCTGTAATGAAATACTAAAAAATTGTGATTGTGGAGCAATAGTGAATATTTCCACACACTCTTGCCTAAATGAATACTTTAAATAGCAAGTTACGGATTTTTATATGGCAGAATTATGCCAGAGCAATGTTCCAGCAAGCAGAAAAAAAAGAGTGAAAACAATTCATACAAAGTTAGAATAAAAGGAGAACTGAAAGAAGTCCCATCCCGTCTGGCCTTATGAGGTGCCTGTGGAATGGTGGAGTAAACTCAGTGGTGAGCATGCAGTGCTGGAGAAAAGAAGACTGAGTTCTGAATTGCTGCCTTGTTGGCTGTGTCTCTTTCTCTGTAGTCCATACTAATGTTTAAATTAATTTATTTTCCCATGGCTGCTCTTGTGGAATACATTAGCTATTCATAGGCATTGAGATCTGTCGGTCAGGAAAGGGCAGTGGGCTAGAGGAAATTTGTATTAGCCAATGTGGCTGAGGGTTCATGTAAGCTCTGCAGCTGAGAATATGACTCTGTTTAGTGAGGGACACATTTCTGCAGCTGCAAAACCTCAGAAATGGGATGGTATTCTTTCCATCATGCATACACCTAGTCCCCTTGTGTTGGAGATACTGAGGCAGTTGTTCCACTGAATTTCAGCTGATAAGAGGTGCTTTGGAGTTCTCATGGACAGCTTAGTTTTGTTTTTAGACAATCCAGGGGAGAGGAGCTGGGGAACAGGATCCCCAAAAGGTCACAGAAAGAAAGGCCATTGCATCCCTATTTTAACAGCTGCCAGCTGCACAGGCATGATGAAGAGATGCTAAATGTCTGGAGGTCCATGCAAAGCAGCACATGGGGCATGGGGAGATCAGTTAAACAAGCACTGCCCACCTGAGGCAGCTCTGTAATTGCCATTGCCAGTCTCGTGGCTGAATGGGTCTGGCTGCTTGTGGAGTTAGTGTTCCCTGGGCTTGCATGGTTCTCCTCCTTAATGGATAAATGCCAACACAATGCAGTAGATAAATAATGTGCTACCAGTATTACTGACACTGAAGATCAGGCATTCATACTTAAGGCTAATTTTCCTTCTTTGCTTGCTTACTTAACTATAGAAAGAAAGGGGGAAAGGTACAAGAGCCAAAGTGCTCTTTTTGGAGGACTAGCAGCAGTAAAAACAAATCAGCCTAGTTATTGAACTGTTCAAAGCTGTCAGAAGCTAATCATTTCCTCTTGTTTTTGATGGCAGATTGAGAAGGCAGTCTATTCCCCCTTCTGGTCTCTTGTTCTTGAGAGAGATGGTCCTTTCAGAAGAGAATTTGAGTGATAAAACTCATATAGACTTCAAAATGATGAAATGCAGATGCTGATGGCATCATAGAGGTGACATGCTGAAGCTAGGGTGGGCATTGGATCTATTTAACAGAAAATCATGCAGCCATCTGATGAGCTATAAAGAGTCACCTCAATTGCTTTTTCTAGAAGAGAGGCTGCAGTACATAAAATCCAAAATCTGTTCAGTGGGTTCATCAGGGATCTAACAAGCAGTTTGCAGAAAGAGCATGAGCTTGTAGGGTTGATTTTTAAACAGATTTATATTCTAGTTACTGCAGGAAACCATTGCCCGACTTTTCTAATGAGAGCAAGTGCATGCACATAAGCAGTTTTCCTCCCTTGCTGCCCCGTGCTTTTGTTACTGCAGGCAGGCCACTAAGTGGGATATGCAAAAATCCTACTGTCTTTGTTCTGTGAAGTGCTCACAAAGGCAGAATGCTTACACATTTCACCTCACCACTATAATAAGTAGACAGAGCAAACAAATATATGGCTGGGAAAAGGATGATGTGTACATAAACCCCAGTCTAAAACATAACTGCTCAGTCAGATCTTTTGAGAGCAATGACTTCAGAACTGGTAACAGCATTCATCCCTGCACACAACTTCTAGCCTGTAGATGAGAATGGGTATGGATAAATAAATAAGTGTTTCTCTCTTTTATACCAGGAACACAAGAACAAGTTTGAATCAAATAATTATGGAGGAAACTCTGCAGGCCAGTAGGCTAATATGAAATAGCATTGCTTCAGAGATCCTACGTCTTGTTGGTAAAAATTTCAGAATTTAGCTTATCTCATTAGACAAAATGCTACACAAATGTCAGCCTGGATGTGAGGCAGCACCAACAAAAGATTGGAGGCCTTCAATTTTGGAGTTTTTTTTTGGGTTCATACTGAACTAAGAAACTTGCTGAAATTGTGGTCTCAGTTTAAAGGGAAGGAGGGACACAGATGGCTCCTGTAAAGTTGGTTGTTCTCCAGAAGTTTTGTTTCTGCACTAACTTTACAAACGTAGCTAGGATTTTATAAATAGGTATCATATGAAATGCAACATGGTCTGTGAAATTTAAGCAGCTCTTGGCCTAACCTCCAACAGACTGATTTGGTTTAGCTAAACCTTGCCAAGTCAAGAGTTGATTTGAAGGCAATTATCAAGCCATATGTTGTCCTCATCTTAACACAAACAGAAACGGTTTTTTATAACTCAGGTCCTGTGCTGTCACGTGCTCCTTCCCAGGAGCACAGCGCAGTCTCACACTAGTGGTTGTTTCCCCTTTGGCTGTGCCCACCTCTGCCCACAGACTCCAGCATGCTGGCCAGCTATGCTGCTCTCTTTTCAAATGTGTTTTGAGGCTTGGCACGCACGGCAGCCTCCACACGCATCCAGCTCCATGGGCAAGATGCCGTGTGAGCCATTGCCCCTAGCACAGGAAAGGGGAAGCAGGAAGGTGTGATCATTAAAGGCAGCAACCAGTGTGTGTGTCCATACATCATGAGGTCCCAGGGTGCAGTTCACATGTGAAGTATTAAAACGTTATGGTGATGGTTAAGAGGGAAGGCAAACTGGCCTATAGTCTAGAATAACCCAGCAGGTGAAAATGTCTTTGATTCTGCTGTGCACTGAGCTTTAGGGACCATATATGGCTAGCATTGGCTAATAAGAGAAATGTTATGATAGTTTTGTTAATACTTTGTGTGCAGGAAGTTGAGTAAACTGTGAACAAGTCTCAGGAAACAGGCAGAGTGTGTAGTCCCATAAAAAAAACCCAAAAGATTGCCAGAAACTATTTTGACCAGCTACCTGTAACCCAGGAGTCTCAGATGGAGAATTAACTTCAGAAGTGATTTTGACAACTGTTTTCTCCCCAGTGTAAAAAAACATGCTGAAAATGGTGACATATGTCATTTGTGCCTTTGGGGAGTCATTACAACTCAGCTAACACTTCCTGCCACAGATTCCTTCAGTGGGAAGCCAGTTGCTGAGAAAGGCAGTAGTAGCAACTCATGGGGATTACAGGCATTTGAAAACCTATAGAAATAGGTGAAAGAAAGAAAGAAAGAAAGAAAGAAAGAAAGAAAGAAACAAACAAACAAACAAAGAGTATCTAGTCCTTCCCTAGGGAGAAATACAGTATTCCTCTCCACTGCTTTGTACAGCTGAGATTTTGTTGTTCATTCATTTGCCAAGAGGCACATACACTTCCCCATGAGGCCAGAAAGAATCCACCAAGCCCCTCAATACATACACCTTTCAAAAAAGCCCATACCAGTGTGCTACCACAAGACCTCCACAGAAACACTGTGATTTCTGAAGTTTCATGCAAAATTCAAAATTATAGTTAGCAGAGAAGGTTGTTCCACTACAATGTACTTCTAGGAATCAACCTGTTGATGTTAAGGATGCAGGTGCAGAACTTGGAATGCTAGGCTCAGTCTTCAGCATTGTCCAAATTTTCTGCCTGACCAGGAATTTTAAGCTTTTAAACTTTTAAAGTGGGATGATGATACTGCTGAATCTCCTGCAAGTTCTCTGCAACCATGTTACAGGAACGGGCAGAAATTTAGAGTATCTCTTATTGGTTCCATTCCTATCCTATCCTATCCTATCTTATCCAGTCCTACCCCATCCTAATTGCAAGGCTGTACTTCCTTTCTAGATCAAACTATAGTTCATTCTCAGTAAGCATCCCATGGTCTTTAGCACTGTGGAAGCTGTGATTGCTTTGAAGCTATGGTATAAAAAAAAGGCTGTGCCATGACCGCCAAAATGGCATTTGTGGGGTGGAGTCACTTAGCTGTCCTAGCACAGAGCCCAAATGTGAGTTCAGGCTACCTGCACACCCTCTGTGTAGGTACACTTCTGGTTGCAAAGGAGGAAGAGATGAAGGCAGGACGTGATGGTAGGCATATTGCTCTCATTAAGTGCCTATAGAGCACATTAAGTCTTATATTATAGAAACAGAAGAATATACACTGACATATGTTCACATGTAAATAACTTATAATGCTAGCTAAATAATTTATTCTCAATATTGTTCTCTATAGCTACAGTGTATTTTTAAATATCTTTGAGAACTTTAAGCAAACTCTCTTGGACATCCATTGTCCTACAGATTTTAAAACCAAATGCTTTCCAATATATGTATTATTTTTCAAAGACTCTAATTTATTTTTGAAAAGTTTTGAAAGGTAATTAATCTTAAGTTAAGGAAATGCATTATTTGGTCTATATACTCTTGATAGATAAGAGATAGCTACATAGATATTTAAAGCTAGGAAGGAACATTCTGATCAAGTATTCCAATTTTATGCATATCTCCAAGCACAGAATTTCACTTGATAATCTCTAAAGCAAAGGGAATGATTTTTCTTTACTATATTAGCAAACATTATTAGGCCTAAGAACCTCTGGTAGAACTTGTTCATATCTTTATGAAAGACTTTGCATCTCGATTTCAAGGTGATTTAAAGATGAGGCTTGCTTCCCTGGAGCCAGCCCATCCCTGCTTCGGGCGAGCAGGCAGCAGCGTGGTTCATGTGGCAGGATAATGAGCAGAAAATGTGATGGTGCTTTCTCTTACGTGCCACATCTTTAACTGGAGGAGCCTCTTCTGGAGGCTCAAATCCAGGCAGAAATACACCCTCTTTTCTTTGTCTCTCTTTACTTTCTCTAAAATGTCATTGATAGGAAAATGCATTTTTTCTTTGTTCACTGCCCGTTGTGTTGTTGCCCTCTTGCACTTAAATGCTTCCGTCATTCCTCCTGTCCGGCTTCTCACAGTCCTTGTAAACCTGCCACTACAGGGGAAGTATATTCAGGTAACTACAGTGTGCTCGGCCATTCTCATGGCTTTACTGCTGTGCAGGGGACCGGACACGGAAACATTTTTCTGCACTGCTGATGTTGTGTTTGGCCACATCTGGAGTGCCAGTGGGAGCCTGTGGCCCCCAGGGCCGGGCCAGGCACACCTCACATGCAGAGGTTTGCTTAGTGGCAGATGATGAGCTAACCAAGCTTCAGTGATGCTAAATTAGGCCTTGGGGCATTTAAAGGAAGGAAAGTGACACACAGTCATGCTTGGGGGAGGGGAGGAAAAAAATCATTAAATGATTCCAGATTAACAAAAGAAATTGGTAAATTAAAAACATGGCTTTAAAATGCCACTTTATATGCTAGATTCAGGAAGCTGCGTCCTGCTCTCCCATCCATTTTATAGTACAGTAATCCCATTGACTACGCTGTAGTTTTTCCTGATTTACACTCATCTGAGATAAACACAAAGCCCAGTGTCTTTCCAAATCATCCATCTTTGTTTGTGGAGAACTACTTGTGAGAGAAGCAGCTCAGCCATGCGTAAGGGGAAGTCATAATCTGACTGTAAGACATGCAGTGGCACGTTGTATTATTAGCTCATGAGTAGTCTGGTTTATAGCACAAATGAACTGAAACATACCTTTTATTTTTTCTGCAGCTTCAGAGAAACTATTTTTTAATGTAGACCAGACGACGTCAATAATCTAGAATACTAGTTTTTTTATCTTGCTCATCTTTTCGTGGTGTATGAAAACTTGTGCTTCTCTGGTATACTTTCTGCAGCAAGTTTGAGGTGTGCCTTTTAAAATTGGAAAATACATTCCAAAGATGTGAAACAGTTTCTAGAGATCTTCATTTTATTCTCTTCCCAAGGTCCTGAGGTACGTTATAGCCTCCACTGCCTGTAATAGCTATTGTGTAGGTTGTGAGCACTTTTAAGACAGAGATCCAGTTTTAGTAAATCACATTTTCTCCCTTGATGTGTTCCTTTTGCTTCCATTTGCAAACATGGGAGGAATGTAAAATTATACATCCCATGTGTGTGCTATTCCAGATTCATGCTGGTTTAGGATGCACTCAAGAATAATGCTTTTCCTGCTGTACACATTGAGTGTACAGAGCTGCACAAAAAAAAAAAAAAAAGATATTACAAACACTTAGTTTCTTCTTTATTATGCTCCATACTTTAGGTTGTGATTATGTAATGAGCTGAAAAAGATATTATTTATTACTATATTTTAATTCAAATAAGTTTTCATACATTCACCCTCAGAAAAGCTTTAGATTTTCTTTACATGGAAATTTCTGGTTAAAGGGGATGATCTGCACATTGTACACTGTAATTGTGCAGCCATTTCTGATTCCTGAAGTCAGGAATTTCTCAGATTGCTCTTTTCTTGCTGCACAAAGCAAATTGGAAACAGTGTTGACCATGTATTTTTGTTTTCTTTCTCCTGGAGCTCTGAGCTGTGTGATGTATTCTTTCCAACTTTTACTCTCTGCCACTGAAAGGGCCGTGCTTCCCCTTGGTACAGACACCCATGCCGGGAATTTCCTCCTTGTGTGTGGAATGCCTGTGGTTTCCTCTGAATTTATCCTTATACATTCATTTTGCATTTCACTCTCTGAAAGTAATTTCATGCCATTGCAGGTAGCAGTCTTATTGGAAAGCTGTACTAATAATAGTATATCCACCTTTTGACCAATCAATCTGTTATGGATTTAAAGATTGTAACACTATGGTGTTAACTCAATTCTCACAAAGTTACTTGTTTCATCAAGAACATTTGGGAATATCTATAACTTTTAGATTTTGCTTTGTAATTCTTTTTTGTTAGAAAATGTAAGTTGAGCTAAATCCCAGAGAAACAGAAAAATTAAGTCTCGGATTGATATACAAAGTAGGTAATGCTGCTATGGGGCACAGCAGCTCACCTTTCATGGTTCTGGATTATTGCAGATGTTAATTTATACTGTAGCTCATTTTTCTTTTCAGAAATTTTCTTTCTTTAAAAAAGAATAAAGTAGAACATAGTGAAACATTCTGACTATTCAATAGTAGATATTTCAAATTAATATCAATAGTCATTCCTGAAGGAATCCCTGATTTTTACATGTACTAAATTTCTTTAGGTTCTTGAGTTGTAAAATGCTCAGAATTTTAGAAAATGTAGAAATGGACTAAGATGCCTTCCTTTAAGTGATTACTTTTGAAAAATGTAGCCATCAAGTATAAATATTGGTCACAAATATGGTACAGAAAACACGCCACTCTGTTTTCTTTACTGGCTTTGGATCAAGTCCTACATTTCTCTTCATGTGCAGCCTGACAGTGAGTTGTAATGGTCAGGCTAACTATAATAATACATGCAATAGTGGCTTTTCAGCACTGGATGGATTTTTCAGTTACTCATTGAGGTCACTAATTCCTTTCATGTAGGTTGTGAATAGAAGTGATTTTCCAGCACTAACCTAGAAGAAAAATAGTCTGTGATCTGTTATCAATTCATAAATCTATGTCTCCTAGTTCTTGTAAAGTGACTGATAGTCTATTAAAAAAAAACCCTTGTACTGCATACAGAATGAAAGATGTAGATTATATTTATACTTCATAATAGCACTTTCTGTACACTAAAAGTAGTACTAATGATTCCACTGTTATAATTTCCAGCTACAGAAATTGCAAAGGTATGTGTTTTACTTTAAACATACGCACACAAGAAGACTCTAATCAGAGTGCATTACCCTTTTAAAACTCAGAATTAGTGGTACTACAGAGTTCTGAAAGATTTTGATTCTTCTGGCAGTCTCTCCAATAGTACAGTGCCAGCCTGTAGTTTGTTAGTGTTTTGGTGTGGCTGGAGCTGATCATGGCTATTTGAGCTAGGGGCTCCCATTGGGCATGCTGGAGCACAGAATTACGTATGCATGATTTTGGTATGCATGTGATGGTCAGTTTGGGCTGAAGGGACCTGAAGCAGTATGATGTGAGGATTGCACTTAAGAATATATGCCTGTCCCTCATGGCCAGTGGGACTATTCCTGGAAGCACAACCTCAAGACTTAAGAGAAGCAGCTGGCAGAGTGCCAGCTTGACTCCTGCATCTTCCCATATATTGACCAGATTAAGCAAGAGTCTCCATGCATATTTGATTTCAGAGATTTCACTGGAAGCCAGTTTAGATAGAATAGAAAAAACTGAGACAAGAAATAAAAATATTAGCAAGCATATCTGTAATCTTTCTCCACGGAATTCCCCAGAGTCCATTAAAGACTTTATCTGTGGGAAAGAAGGTTCTCCCTCCTCTGCTGTCTGGTGATTGTTGCTCTTAGGTCACTACTGTCTATGGATAAAGGCAAGAATAAAGAGTGTTATAGTAATATTGCTACTTTTATAGCAATAAGGATTACATAAAGATTAGGGATGGAAATGTAGACTCTTAGCATGTGGGTGACAGCCAGTGTATCTAAACTGGTTTTTGAAGGACATCTTAAGACTGTGGTTAAGACTGGTTGTGCTCACCATCCAGATAGCCAGGTAGGCTCTTAACGCAGTTACAGCCTGTCCTTAGAAGAAATTGTGCTTGGGCATCACCAGCAGGAAAATGTGGTATCAGGACACTGTTGGGTGGCTTAGTGTGCTGCCAGAGCACAGTGCCGTATGCAAGCAGAGCAGTAAATGACATTAGAATCCTCTTGTCCTCTTCATACAAGTTCTTGAAAGCATATATTCACTGAATGGCACTTTAAATGCTATTTTAAAAAGGCAACTTGCAATTTTTTTTTAACATAAAGAAGCCTACTGCAATTTATTTTTAATAAGAACTAAATCTAAAACATGCTTAATCTTTGGGATGCACAGATGATTGTACTGCCTGTGTTCTGAACACAGTTGTACTTCCCTTTTAGTGAGTCACTAAAAATAACCATGGCTGTAACGTATGTCGTGACTGATAAATCAATAAGAATGTTCTGCAGGACACTCTATTGATTTAGTGCAATTAAAGTAAAACATATATTTTGGACTTCTTGAGTGTGTGAAAGCGGCAACACTTTAGTCAATGGATTGTATTTTGGATGTAAGGTTTGTTCTCTGCTAGTCTGGGTATATTAGAAAAGGATATTCTTTATTTTGCATGTTTGCCTACCTTAAGCAACAAGGAGATCTGGTTAAGAGGGAGAAGCTAGGCACTAAAGAGAAGTGCTTACTCAAATACGTTTTTTAAATAGGATAACTAATAAATTTGTTTTTTAAAGTGCAAATGTAACATTTATTTTCAGGTGCAAGGCATCAGTGATAAAAGTATTATCTTTGGTAGTGTTTACAGACTCAATGTACAACTGAAACATGACTTAATATAGATGAGTTTGCAAACGTATTAATCTGACTTAGTGTTTTGAAAAAAGTGAGAGGAGCCACTGACACCATGTGGAAAACTTGGAAAGTGCCTTGTTAAAAAATAGTTTCCTTCCAACTTGATAGCTTGATACATCAGTCTTTCTGACTCATCCACTGTTAATAGGACAGGGTGAGGAGGACATGGTACTCCATGAGATTGCAGTTTTTTAAAGGTGGAAATGCTGTTCCTTGTATTTAAGGTCACATCTACCACAAAACACCATGGAGCAGGGATGGCTGAGTTGGATTAAAAGGACTCATGTCAACAAAGTCATTCTATCTGATCCACGGACCTGAGAGTTATGGGAGGCCGCTAACAGCAGAACAGATAGTGCTTTGAGGAAAAACGTGGGCAGAGAGGTATTGAGTATATTATGTACCTGATCATAATGTGTGTCTTTGTGGGCTGGGTTCTCAGCTGTAGGGCCAAAATGCTGCAAATACAGACCAAATACATACCTCATCTTTTGGGGAGTGGAAAAAAAAAGCCACCAGTATTACCATGTTTTCTCAATATCTCTTTTTCTATCAAATGATAATGTTTCTGAGAATAAATCTTTCTCCTCACCTAATGTCATAGCAATATTTAGACCATCACATTATGCAGAACAGGATCTAATATTACCTTCAAAAAGAATATTATCAGAGGGTAAATGAAATACAGGTAAGCTACAGGAGGGAAGGACAGTCCTCCAGAATTGCCAATATTCCTAGAGACAGAAATGTCCCAAATAATGTACTAGGTGAGGCAGGAAGCACAAATGCACAGAAAAAATGACTTAAATATATTGTTTTCTCTAAATAGAAAGGTTTTGAAAGCACCAAAACACTAACAATTTCCTAATGGTAAAGTGTCTCAAGAATAATGTTCACCATAGCTGTCATAAACAAAATTTTTGTTCCTTCTCTTTCTGAAGGATATGTTTAACAGATTCATGATGTATCATTCCTTTTCATGACAAAAACATTTGAGTGAGTTTTTGAAAGATTTGTTGAGACATTCAATTCAGCTACAAAAGGAAAAGCAGTATTAAAAAAATGTTTGACTTCATTCAACTTTTTCTTCAGTGAAGTATTTCTATTTTGCTCCAGTGTACGTGATCTGAGCTTTAAAACTAGATTTTCTTTCATTTTCTATGTAATTATTTAAATTGTCTGCTTTCATTATTGAACTCATTCATAATTAAGTGTGAGACATTAGGGTCTTCTATGGTGTTGTCATTAGCAAGTCTGAATGGTTTGATACCTTTTATGCAATTTTTACTTATTATATTCCTATGGTGTCCTATGTTTTATTTAGAGTAATTATTATGAAGTTCCTTGAAGAAAGTGTGTAATTAATAAAATATATTGAGAAGCACCGAACATAGCCACAGATGTGTGGACTCATTCTCATAAATTACAGTTTATTTTTCAATAACTTTGGTTCTTAAAGGGAATGCTATTTGTTAGAACACAGCATTATTTAAATGAAAATGCTAGTTAATGAAGGAACCTGATAACTTTTATGCAGACAAACCAAGAAATAATTTGTCATTAGGTCAACATTTCACAAGTAGGCTGGTGTGCCAATTCAACCATCATCATTTTATGCTGCCATCAGTTCCCTGATCACACAGGCCAATGCTGAATTCAGCAACATCCTCTCAGAAGTCTTCTTTCAGACAGTCCTGCCATAAGTTCCTGC